>JBBPFJ010000405.1:0-48367 GCA_037975025.1 Excoecaria agallocha
GCAAATGGTATAAAGAACTAGATCCAAATTCTAAAGCTAGCTCTATTATATAAATTCCAGATTGTATTGGAACTTTTCTGCAATAAAAAAAAAAAAACACTCCGTGATCAAGACAGTCAATCTAAATTGTACAGCAAAAACTTATCAGCAAGCAATTATAATATATAAGCTGTAAAACTGAGAGGAAATTAAAATTTAGTACCTGAACAGCAATGGTAGACCAATTATGGGGCAAATTGAGAGTTATAATATCTTTAGTTTGATCACCATAAGCCATGTAACCAGAAAATCCAAATAGCACATACACAAGGGTAATTCCAGTGAATACTTTGGCTAATAAACCAGGGAATCTTCCCCTTTCTTTCATTGATGCCTCTAATGCCAGAGTCATACCAAATCCTTCGAAACAAAAAACTGCCATCCCTCCAGCAAATGGCAACCCTCCAATGTTGGATGTGACAGCAACTCTATCACTGAACTTAAATTCGCCACTTAATACCTTTTCTACATCTTCTTTCAGCACAATTGCCATTGCTAACAAATTGCACACATCCGCGAAAATGCTAAAAGGCGCTAAAGCAGACAAAGAATCAATCCAAGAAAGTGCAATTTCAATCGGTACTAATAAGAATATAAATGATGAGAAAGTGAGGCCATGAATATTGAATATGTATTCTAAATTTTGGCCAATAAAGACTAAATATGCTACTGATCCTCCACATTGGGAGGTAAAAATTAGAAATTCAGTTAGATAACGCCCTGTGCTGCCCATACACTTGTAACCCAAATCACCATATGTTTTTGTTTCTTGGATTAACTCATCAGCTGCTTGCTTTTCTTTGCATTGAACCTGTACAGCCAAAAAATAAAATAAAAAATAAAAAAAGAACTGTACTTTTCATTGAAAGATTAAAAATTAAGAAATTATAAGTAAGCCTGAGTTGGTGTATATGGATGCGATCATGTTCAATCCCCTATAACTTCCAAAGAATTCGTTATTACTTTATAGGAGGTATCACTAAGGTACATTTAAAAAGTGGTTCCCAACAAAAAAGAAAAAGAAAAGGAACCCATGAATGAATAAAAAAGATAGAAACCAAAAACCCTTTAAAACCCTATAATTTGACATTTATTATTACAAAAACTGAATCTAAAGCTAATAATTGGAAAAAGGAAAAAAAGTGCTAACCAGTAAAAGCATGCAGTAACAGGTAGCAACTCCGGCAATGAAAACGCCAAGCAATCCAGCAAGCCAACCAGCGACTCGAAAAGCAAAAGGGAGGCCTAAAATACCAGTACCAACTATTGATACAATTATATTCCCTAACGTCTGGATGGTAGAAGCTGTTCCTCTCGATGAAGATTCAAGAAGAGGAACTGAAGAACTCTTCAATTCACTACCCATTTCTTTACTTTTCAAGAAGATGCTATTGGGTTTGAAATGATTAGGGAAAATATAATGGAAACAACAGAGGAGATAATTATTAGGATGGGGCTTTTTTTGGAGGGTGGGAATTAATTAATTAGCTGCCAAACAGCTGATGCCCAGTTCACGGCAGCTGGTTCTGGCTGCCAATCAAACAGAGCGGTTTGCCCGTGAAATTATCAGTCATGAAACTTTAAAAAAAAGAATCAAGATTTCTTCAAAAAAAAAAAAAAAAAACAAGAATCAAGATAGATCTAAAGAGACCGTAGAACAGACTGGAATAATTAATAGTGAATTTCTTAATAACTATTTACATAAAAAATTTCAGTGTTTTTTTCCCCTTGAATGCTTAATTATTTTTTTTATGAAAAATGATTTTTTATAGAATAAGAAAATATTTTAGACTATGTTTAGTTGGTGATAACTTGTGGCACCGGATAGAGCAAATAAGACCGCAGCTAAAATAAAGATAATAAGGAACAAAGAATTTTAACGAGGTTCGGCCAATTATGCCTACGTCCTCTGATGCTACTAAATATTATTTAACACGAAGTTAAATGATACAAGAGAGAAGAGAGCAAATGAATTGCTTGAGATGATTAAAACTAAAGCTAAGGGGTTATATTTATAGTTACAAAAACAACAATCCTTCTTCAAATGACCCTTCTTGCCACAGTTGTAGCATTTAATGTTCTTCTTACTCCTTGATTTGGACCTTCCCTGATTGTGGCTCCCACTTGGGCCACGTTCCGTTGATCTTCCTCTCATCACCGTCAAGACTTCTGCATGCTGTGAGCTTGCAAGCCTATCTTCTTTATTTTTGCGCCGACTCTCTTCTTCTAGAATAGATGCTGCAACATCATCGAAGACTAGAGAATCCGTATTATTTGTTAAATTGATGATATACCACTTGTTGCGAAAAATAGGCACCGGATAGAGCAAGACTGCAGCTAAAATGAATAGAAGAGTAAATTATTGTACTACAAAATCATACGAGTTTAATTCCCAGGACAGACTGGAGGGGTCACAGCGGTCCCACTTAAAACCCAATCTCCTTAGACAGAATTTAACTACAATAATTTATGAGCACAATATATTACTACAACTATAATAAAACACAGCTAAAATAAAGATAATAAGAAACAAAAGAATTTAACGAGGTTCGGCCAATTATGCCTACGTCCTCGGATGCTACTAAATATTATTTAACACAGAAGTTAAATAATACAAGAGAGAAGAAAGCAAATTGAAATTGCTTGGGATGATCAAAACTAATGTATAATATAGTATAATATAAAATAATATATTTTTAATAATATGGCGTTTGGAAAGACTGTATGGTAGTATACGATTTTATAAAATTTTATGTTTGGTTCATATATGATATTGTACAGTTTTATTACAAAAATATTGTAATTATCGTTCAATTTTTAAAAATATAAATATTTTTAAAATTATTAATATTTTAAAATAATAATTTTAATATTATAAAAAATAATATTAATATTTTCAAAATAATAAAATTTACTATTAATTTAATAAATATTAACTTAAAAATTTAATAAATAATTTAAACAATCATTATATAAATAAGTCTAAATATTACGTCCATAATATTTAAACATTAATAGAAGTAATTAAGTAATAGAGTAATGATAATTTATTATAGGTAGATAAATAGTTATAAAATTAATTATAGTAAAAAATAAAAGTAATAAGGTTAAAACAGTAAAAGTAAAAGTGAGAATTATGGAGAATCAAATTTAAAATTAGTTAAAACCATGATTCTTAAATTATGGATCAAATCATGGAGTACAATACCATTGAAAGTATCATCCTTCCAAACATTGTACTTCAAAGAATAATAAATTATGAATCATACCATACCATGAACCAAACAACCCCTAATTAAATTGATATATATTTTACCCCAGTTATTCTTTGAAAATTTTTACCAGCAAATATGTATTTAGTTTTAAAAATTTTGATTTATGCACATATTATGATCAAATAAATTGATTTTTTTTTGACAAAAAACACATAAAATCTATTAAAATGTAAAAGATGGATTTTTTTTTTTAAATTGGTAGCTTTTGCTATACAGAAAGGATAATTATTAATTAGATGATATGTTTAGTGTTAATTTATAGTTATCCCAAATTTTTGTATTGACACCTTTCACTTCTTCGTCTTCATGGACGTATTCTTATTTGTTCTTCATAAAAATTTGGGTTTTATATAAAGGGGAGTAGAACCCAAACCGAATGCATGGGCCTGTGATGGTCCATCGTGACACAGTGATACCCAGAAATTTCATGCAAAATCTGTTTGTGAAACGACGATGGATTTCGTAAAGATGAATATCGATGCTGCTATGGATTGTAATCAGATAATGTGGGTGCTGTTTTCATAATTCTTAGAAATTATAAAGGAAGACCATTGACATAGAATGTCAAAACTATGCTTTACCCTATGAATTATCTTCTCCTCTATCTTAATTCTTAATGAATGTTCTCCATTTTCAAACTCTGATTGTTTTAACATTTATTCCAGGACAGTGAAACTTCTCCATAATCTAACAAAACTCTACATAAGTTAGTTGCATAAGAGTTTTCTGTTAATTTACCGACTCAATTTAGTTTTATCCGTTGTAATTATTTTTCCCTTTATTTAATTTATTATTTTTAATGGAAAATATTTATTTATTTTGCTATAAACTTATATGATTTCTCAAAATTTTCAATCAAAATGATCTATATCAATTGAATATATGTTCAGTCCATTTAGTCTATTTGGGCAGTTTATAATTTTAAATTTATAGTGATTTTTTAGTCAAAATTAATTTTATAATTTATTTTTTTAAAAAAATAATAAACGGGTCACACGTATTAAAAGAGTGAAATGGATAAAATGGGCCAAACAGGTACCCGATCCATGTCAATCCCCCACTCAAAATGGCAAGTGCTAGATTTCAATTAGTTAAAATATCTAATAAATAAAAATTCAACTGCATTTTCCCCCATACCTTATTTTTCATTCTTCAATTTTCACATTAACTCAATTTTTTTTAAAAATAGGCTTGGGCACAATTCAATTCCACAAACTAGGCCTAAAACCCTTTTTATTTTTTCAAACATGATATTAGGAACACTAATTTTTGATATTGAACTGAATTCAATCCCATTTTTTTTAATTTCACATTAACTTGATTAAATTAATTATATGTATCGATTATCCATCTACTATTTTAGAAAAAAGAAAAATAAAATTAAAAGGCAAGTAGATTTGGAAAGGTGAAGATACTTTTCATTCATTTTTGGAGTTAGGTTAAAATAAAGTTGAATTGATGATATACCCCAGTAAGATTTATATTTTTACTTTGTAACAAAGAAAAAAAAATAAAAAGTGAGTAATTAAATATATTAAATTTCAAGATTTTCTAGTATAATTAGTTTAAATGAATAATCTTTCGCCAAATTATAATAATTTTCTTTTTGTTTTCCCACTTAGTTGAGCTGAACATGCATAAGAGATGATTTCCATCAATGGTTTCTCTTTGGTCTCTTTGTTCTTTAATGATGTAATTAATTATGCAATTTGTAAAATTTATTATTCTTTTTTTTTCAAACAAATAATAATTTCCAAATTCCAAGGACTTGGAAACTGTTGAAGGGCAGATGCATATCTGAGTTGTGACATGTAATGGAACTTCTGAATTGATTTCCATGGAGAATGCCATTATATAATGGAAGATTTCCATTAATAAAAGTGGATGGTTGTATAATTATAACAATGGAAGTAAAAATTATTATCTGTACTCCCTCCGTTGTTTTGTACCGTAATTATTAAGTAAAATATAAATTTTATTTATTTATTATTTTTAAATTTTTAATATAATTTAATTTATTTTTTTAATAAAATTAAAATCAAATAAATTTATTAATTTAATTTTTATTACGTAATTTAATAATATTAAATTTAAATTAATTTATTATTTTTTAATTTTAATAAAAATAATAAAAATAACAGATAAAAAATAACGAAAAGTATAATTTAATTTTTCAATTACCATTGGAATGATTGCAGTTTGAAATATTAAATTCAATCATAAAGACACTGTTTATGAATAGTAAGGTCCTTGTTGGACCAGTAAACTATAGTCTTAAGTAATAATGATAGAATTTTGTTGATGTCAAATAAATAACCATTTTCTTCCAATCAAATCCAAGAAAAGAAACTCTTGCTTCTATGTATGAAGAAGCAACTGTACAGCTATGGAAAATGGATTGACATCGCCAATTCGGCCAAGACTAACCAACATCGTCAACATTATTATTATTATTATTATTACATACGATTTACTATGAATTATTTACCACTAATAATAAAAAGAAAAACAGACACCTAGGAAATTTTCGGAGGGGATGAGGATCAATATCTGTTCCAACCTAGCTTCATTATCTTATAGGGAAAAAAAAAGTCTCTAACACCCCACTCAACGAAAGAAAATTTCTAGGATACCCCAATATATATCAATTTTTCAAAAAAAAAAAAAATCACCTACTAATTAATATTTAAATGACCCATTGAAAAATTTTAATCTAAAAAAAATTCAATCGAAAAAATTTACATATAAAGTTCAATAATTTTAAAGTTAATTAAGACAAAAAAAATTTGTTGGATCATTTAATTTATATTTACTTGTAAAATTAGCGCACATATTACCAATTGTGATGGTAGCTATTGAAAGTGCATTTTCTACTATATCAATATAGTGAAAAGTTATATACAAAATCAAATGTGAAATCAATTTTTGAGTGATTGTTCGGTTATTTATATTGAAAATTAATTATGTATTTCACAGTAATAAAATACATAAATTGTGAGCTACAATTCCTTATAATTTTTTGTTGAGTATGTTAGTACAACTGATGCAACATGATCTTGTCAAATCATATTCTTTGCCTATTAATCACTCATACTCGAATATTCTTACTTAATAGATCTTATCTCTTATAAATAATTCAATCATTTAAAAGCTCTATATATTATATTTTTGAAACTCTCTCTCCAAATTCTTTACTGACTTAAATTTTTGGATTGTTAACGTTCAAATTAACCGGATTAGCTTTCTTGCAGGGTTTAAATTACTTACAATTCGATCAGTCTGCACATCTTTTCCTCATTTTGACAATCTCCGGATTATCAGCAAGGCACAATTTCTTGCAAAGGCATTGCTATAGTGTAAAATTTGAGAGGGACGATCTCTAACAATAATTATAAAACTTTAGCGAAGGACTATTCCTCACAAATTCGTTACTATAGTGTGCGCAAATTTTGTAGTGGATTGTCATTCATCGCTGATGCTTTGCCATGTACAAAATTTGTTGCAAATTCCTTCTACTTTTATTAAGAAAAAGTTCGCTCACTATTTTGAGATTTTATTTTAGTTTTAAGAGTATTTATACCGAAATAATTATTCAATACTTTCAAATTATGAAAATTAATTGATAGAAAAGAATTGTAATATTATAACTATTTTTATATATATTACTATAACGTAATAAAATTATTTTTAATGTGAATAAATAATATTTAGCAATACTTCTGTGATATTTATCAATAGTTTGGATTTATTCGCTAATGCTGACATAATATAGAATTCCCTTTGGAATCTATGAATCTCCAAAATACCAATTTTTTTTTTCGGTCCCTTAATGCTGTGAACGTAGCATGTGGGGTTTACAATTTTATTTTATTTTATTTTATTTTATTTTTTTAAGGATAACGATTGATGATGATATGGTCCAACATTCCAGCTGAAGTGAAAGAGATATAAAGAATGTGAAAAAAAAAAAACTTAATTAGACTCAATATATAAATATATAGCGTGGTTAGAAATGATGATTTCCTGGAGTTTTTCTTCTATCTAGAACAAGTCATACTAAATATGTGATTCATACATTGCATACATATTCTTAATTACATCACAAATTGACAGCCAAAAACGATGCTGTCCTGTGTGAGGTATATTTGTAGTGAAAAAGATAGCTTATTTTTGGACACTTACCTTTGATTCTTTCGTTTATTAATGTTTCCCACGACTTGGATTTGTTCATGCTAAGGAAATATTGCAATCACCAATAAAGTGGAAAAGAAAAACTCACTATCGCACTATCAAAGAAAAAGCAAATCATGCTCATCATTCAGTTAAATTAAATTTAATAAAAGTTTCAAAATTTGATTTTTCATTTTAATATTTACAGTTAAATTATTTATAAAAAAAAATATTAACTTGATAATGAAAAAAAGTGACTGTTATATATATATAATTTCCATTATTTGATGATGTATTTATGAAATACAAACTTACCATTCAATGAAAGACTTTTAGACTAGTAAATGCTTTATATATCAGACTTTATGCGATCCATTTTTCACAAGCTTAGCCAAGAGGACGCCTTTATCCAAATAAATAATCATTAGAAAAGTAATTACCACTAACTAATTTAATTGCGTGCCCAATTCTTCATTAATCATATCATCTTACATTATTACTTGTATCATGGTAAGGGAGCATTGACATATATATATATATATATATATATATATATATATATATAATTAATCAATATTTTTGGTGATGCAAGGAAGTATTTAGAATAAGAAAAAGATAAAATAATGAATCGGATAAGGCACAAAAGTACAATTTGGAATCATATATATATATGGATTATGCACTAATTACGGATTATATTCGATTGTATATATAACAAAATAGTTTAGATATTTTCGAAATAGGAGGTGGAAATCAATCATGTAATACACCAAATAAATATAGTGCTGCATGCTTGCTTTGACTAATTTGATTATTAATTACTAGTATAATACAAACATTAATTATGTCTTCTTACAGCTTAATTAATTTTTATTAAATTTTAGAGAATAAAAAGATAGTCCTCCCACAGTGATAAGATTACTCTTTAATTGCTATTATTTATTTTAAATTACAGTTTATTTTTTGGAGCTTCATACAGTGCGTGTCTAAACCTAGTGCGGACCGCATATGAAGAGTTGGATAAAAATGAATTTTTAATGTAATGATGGTTTACTACTCTTTTTTTTTCTTGCAAACATTTTAGTTAATTTATTAAAAAATTATTATATTTTTATTTGATTTGCATTTAGTCGGACAGTATAAATTGTTATCATCATGTGCAAATCCTCTAAAATGTCCATTTAGGTTAGTGGGATCCATTTAGATTGAATGGAATATGATTCAAAACATTTATTGTTCAATCAGTCATAAATAAGCCGGATTATAAATATATTAAACCGTATAACATTATTTTTATTTTTAATAAATTTTTTATTAAAAATATAATTTATACAAATAATTATTTTTTTAAAAATATATAAAATTAGTTATTTATATATTTATATTATATATATGAGATCACAAACAGTATAAAAAAGATTATAAACAATCTTATTATATATGTCATACAATGGATCAAATTGGATTCTATTATTTGATGGATTGAAAAGATAAGACAAAATTTAGATCACATTTTTATTAACAAATTAGATCAAATTCGTGAATAAGATCAAAATTTACCACGTGATGATAAATGAAGAAATTTATCTTAAAAAAAAAATCAACAAAAATTATGCCAATTACATAAATAGATTCCACAGCATTCATGCTATAAATGTCACCAAATTTAGCATCATTAACGTCTAATACATAGTAATGTCTTCAAGCTAAAAAAAAGGGCAAACTCTAGCAATTGGTACTAAGAACTCAACAAATTAAGAAGGGATAAGTAATTAGATAAAATCAATCTCAAGAACAAACTTGCTGATGAGTTGAATAAGTTGATCAGCAGCTTGAGAGTAAGGATCATTAGTAAAGAAACCATGTTGCTTCCCTTCAAATTCGTAATATTCTATTTTCTTCCCCATAATTTTTAACCTTTTTGCATAATCCTCCACTCTATCTCTCAACAATTCATTGCTACCTACAATCACCAACATTGGATCAAGATCCAACGGTTCCAGATTCAAGCTAGCTGGTCCAAATGGGTTGGCCAATGGATGGTCTCTGCCTTCTCCAGCAGGCATAGAAAGCCTCCAAAATCTGTGGTTAATTATTTTTATTTTTTTTAAATATATATATAGAAAGAAAAAGAAAAACGTCGAGTGTGAGTACCTTTCTGGGTAATTATAAATTATAATGCATATCAAAAATATACTAACATTCATATAAAAGTTTCTTCAATTATTTAACAACTTTAATTTTTTTATCCATAAATATTAAATATATAATATTTGGAAGCACTCTCTATAAGCTAAGCTATCTATCTCATAGTCATGCTGTTGGCCTAAGCACTAACTCTCAAATATTAATTTTTTGGCCCGTCATGTCACTTTCTTTTACCAGAGATATCTAATTAATTAAGGGATAATTTCAAGAAGACATTTCATATAATTGAAAAATTATTATTTATCTTGTATTTATGTATTTAATTATTTATAAAATAAACGAATATTAAATTCATAGTCTTGAATTATTGAATTATTTAATTATAGAACTACATTTTTAACTAGTAGTAGTAATTTGACCAGCGCACAATTCAAGTATGCACTGCACTTAAATTATTGAATTAAGAATTTATTTTTATCTAACGATTCAAATGCAATGTAATGTGTTATTAAATGCACATTACATTTCAATATTTTTTTAACTTGATCTTATTTATATTATCTGAAAAAATGATTAATTTCAACGATATGTTTGAAGCAATAGGAATAGGGATCAAAGAAGTTTGGTTCCATCAATAATTAGAATAATATGGGTATAAGTGAAATTTAAAAAATAGGATTTTGACACGTAAACAAAGCGATTTAATGATCGTCTCTTGTAAAGATAAAGGCTTATCTATTTTAAGTTAAGACTTATCCATTTTAAAATTGGACATATTTTTAATTATATGTCTATTAATAGAAAAATAATTAATCATTTTAGAAAAGTATCCAAATTGGATACTCAATTAAACAGATGTGGAACAGGCACGGGAACTGGACAGATGCCAACAAAATAATAATATAACATTAAGAGAAATGGCTTTGTCATAACCTTTATGTGGATTTGCTTGCTGGCCCTATTGTTTGCCAATATCTAACATTAGACTTTTAGATTCTATCATCACATTTTTAGATTATAAAAATAAAAATCAACGGCAATGATAGAACTCAAAATATATAATATAGTTTAATTTTGTTAACTATAAGTTCATTAAAAACTCATCAATTATCATATCTTTAATTTTATTTATAGATCAAACTAAACTAATGATCAAGTGTTACTTAGTTATATAATAAATTGATTTTTATAATTTTTTATCATTATGTCAGTGCATAAATATAATTAGGAGCTGAATTTTGAGGAAGGATTTTCCACTACTCCACATATAACTCAATGTTATTAAAACCGGATCGAACTGCCGGCTGTACCGATTTAACCGTAAACCGGTTGGTTCGATGATTAAAAATCGAACTGATAAAAAACTGTAAGAAACAGGATAAAAACTATATAAACCGATAAAAATCAGATCAAAATCAAATATAATAAGAGAAAATCGGTTTGAACCAAAAAATTATTTTTTGTCAAAAATATCCGTATAACATTATTTTTTTGCTGAAAAAAATATAATATAAATGTAAATACAAAATAATTGAAATTTAAACAATTTTAATAAATTTTTATGAATAAAATAAAAAATATAATTTATAATTGAAGAATATTGTTGAATATTTGCAATTTTTTGCTATATTTATCTTAAATATTCATTAAAAATAGTGAATAACTTGAAAATATTATTTTATGATTAATGTTTTCATGATAAATGTGTTTTTTAAATTATTTTTTATTTTTATATAGTTATATTTTTATTATATATATATAATTTTAAAAATAATATTATTTAAAAAAATTCGATTAAATCTTATTGAACCGATCAAACCAAAAAATTTTTACTTTTTTGATTCTTTATCTAACCCGATTTTAATAACATTGATATAAATACTCTCAGAAACAGCCGATACACAAGTAGGCTTCAAAATTCATAATTCAATAAAGCAATAATGCCATATACAATTATTGGCCTATGTGTCCCTCCCCCCAAAAAAAAAAAGATATCAAAAATTTGTAGAGCTTTTAATTTCTTTGTGTATTTATTCAAATTAAATTTAAATTAGAAAAATAAATATATTTTATATACTGAATGTTTGTAAAAATAAAATTCGAATGCGACAACGGTAAAATATGATTAGGAAAAATATTTAAAAAATCACAAAAATATTATCAAAATCAAATTTAAATTGGACAAAAGTTTGATCCGTGCCGAGACTAGATAGATTAATTAAAATTTATCACATCCATTTCTTCTATTTAAATTTCAGTTCATATATAATTTAAATTTATTTTGTAATTTCAATTTTATACATAAAACATGTTGTATAAAGTCCCACTTATTAGTTATAATTTCATGAGAAAATAAGACAAATAACAAGTTGCGCAATTCCTGTGTACGGATGGACTGAGTACACTTTTAATGTGAAAGTTGATATTATGCTCCTACTAACCCACTAAATTTGAGAATCAGCATGATCTCATTTTAAACCAGATTCCAATTTTTTATTTTTTATGCAAATTAAAAAATAATTACAATATTTTAATTTTATAAAAGAAATTATAGTTATTGAGAAAAATATTTTTTTTTATATTTTTAAAAATTTTATTTAATTTTAGTTAAAGATGAAAAGTGATAAGAAATAGAGATATTTGATAAGTTATATAATAAATGGAAATAAATAACGATATACTTTTAAATTCATCTTTCAAATTTCGAAAAAAATATTTAAAATGAAATAAAACAAAATAGAAAAACTAAATTTTTAAAGTGGAATAGAGGAAGTAATTTCTTCGATTTTAATTAGAAAAATATATAAATTTTATTTTATGATTTGATAAATAATTAAAAAATTAAATAAATTAAGATATTTTAAAATGGTGTTATTTTATTTAATAAAAATTTTAAATTATTAATCGATTTGATTTTGATTGATAATGGAAGAAAATTTTAATTATATATTTAATTTTTTTTTATTATTTTAATTTGGTTTAATTATATGGTGCTCTTTCTAACTAAATTGAAGCAAATTACTAAAAGAAAATGTAGAGAATATAATATTTATGAATTAACTATATATTAGAAATGATAATTATGATAGAGATTAGGGAAGATTAGTGAAAAAAGAAAAGCC
This sequence comes from Excoecaria agallocha, assembly GCA_037975025.1. Lineage (NCBI taxonomy): Eukaryota > Viridiplantae > Streptophyta > Magnoliopsida > Malpighiales > Euphorbiaceae > Excoecaria > Excoecaria agallocha. The sequence continues at coordinate 12,755 of JBBPFJ010000405.1, forward strand.
TATCTTTTTGACTCTGACCTGTTATTATTGATTGTTTTTAATTTTAGCACAAAAACCTGATTAAAAGTGCTGCTTTCCTTTTCAAATATGCCTATCCAATCAAAGAAGATACTATGGGGTACCCATAATTTTCCTCTCCAAAATATTTTTAAAAATTGTTAAATTCTTTTATTTTATTTTATCCACTCTCTTCGTGACATGTATAAAAAACTAATTAAAATAATTTAATCATGTGGCATTAATAAAAATTAAAAAAATTGCACACGTGTCATGAAATTATGAAATGGCTATATTTTTTACCAGATCTATGGAAAAAAATTGTAAAATACTATAATGGAAGAAAATGCTCATTAAAATTTATAATTAATTTATATTTGGAAATTAAAATAATTTATAAATTATGATATATTGTTGGCTGAATTAATTAATGAGTAAAAAACCTAATTTATTTTCTGAATTTAAAAGAATGATGAAAATAGAAATCAATAGAAGAGTGCACTAATAACAGCCTTATGGAAATTAGTAAACATTATTATGGAAGTGAGCATAAATGTCTAAATCAGTTGATGTGAATCAATAAATAAGTTTTTTTTTTTTAAAGTACTATCACTAATATAAAACACAAACTATTCAAAAAAGCATGATCCTAATAAGATACCTCAATATCAGATTTATACATGTTGCCTATGCTGCCCTTTCAATCCAAACCCTTTACATATAAATTATATTATTTTCATTTCCTAGCTTGTATTTTAAATTTAAATTCAATATAGTATTTGAATTACTTTTTTTTCTTAATTAAGAAATAATTGAATTAGGATTTTCTTTAATGGTGAATTAAAATATACTTTGAGATAACTTATTTTCCTCTTCTTTCTTTTTTTTTTCTACGTTTATGTATATGTTTATATAAGCAAATTCGAATTCGAAATTCACGAATACTAAAATTCTAAAACTTTATTTTTTTATATTTACTCATTCCGTCACACTTTAAAATGTTATTATTTTATTTTATTTTATTTGACTTTAAATATTATTTTTAAAATTTGAGAAATATATTTATATATATGTTTTTATTTATTACACATTTTATTAAATATTTATATTTTTTATTACTTTTTACTTTTAATTAAAATTAAATAAATTTTTTGAAAATATAAAGAATATTTTTATCAATAACTATAATTTTTTTAATAAAATTGAGATATTTTAATAATTTTTTTAATTCATGTAAAAAATAAAAAATTATATTTTAAAATGGAACGAATGAAGTATATAAAAAATAAATATATAGTTTCACTATGTCAAAATTCGAAACTTAACATAATTAAGAAATTTGACATAATTAAGTGCTGACTATTAAATTAAATCGGTTAAAAAGCTAAAAGTTTTTTGGTAGCTGAGGAAGATATTTAATTGGATAGTATTTTTTTATGCCCTAATATTCACATAATAATTTTCCTACAATAGTGTAATAAAGAGAGAAACATTAATTAATTAATTACCTGTCCAGTATCTCCAGGTTCAACACCTCTTCGTTAGGCCCTTCCTCTGACTTTGTCCTAACTATCCCACCAAAAAATGGCGCCAACAGGATATAACCTCGTACCCTAACCGGATCCAAACGGGTCGAACCAGCACCTAACCGAATCGCCAAGTGATGAGCAATATTTCCCCCAGAGGAATCACCCATAACAAAAACCTTCTCCAAATCCACACCACCATTACTAATCCATGAATCTCCATTTTCACTCAAAGCCTCAGCGTGCAGCCACTTCACGGCACTTTCTCCGTCGTCCATGGCGGCTGGTAACCGGTGTTCCGGGGCCAAACGGTAGTCCGGAGCAACCACGAGAGCGTTTAAACCGGAGGCTAGCCTTATACAGCAGTTATGACAGTTGGGCCAGACCCGAGAACCGACACAAAAACCACCGCCATGGAGGAAAATTAAGATGGGAAGTTTGAATTTTGAAGAAGTAGGTCTGTAGAGACGAAGATGGAGATTATGGGTTTTATCAAAGAGGCAATCTTTGAATTGGACCGAATTGTTATCGATAAATGGGATAGGAAAATCAATGTTTTTGGACCTAAAAAATGGTGCCGTCGCTAAAGAGTTGAAGAACACCCATGCAGTCTTCTACTATGCGAGGAAGAGATCCCATTTCTTTTCTTTATTTTTTTTTCGGTTTATACTAACGGAAGTATTTATTTATTATTGTTTTTAACTTTTGGTGTTTTGTTGGATATGATGCTTGGGGTATATATAGGCAAACAATGGGAGATAGGGGTGTGCATTGATGGGGTCAGGTTCGAATCCGATTAATTTGAAATTCGAAGTTTACATATTTTCATCATTCGATCTTATTCTACATAAATATCGGGTTTCTATCCGAATAACTTGATATTTTTTGGACCCCGATCCGAACTGTTAAGGGATATACTCTATCCCTTATTATAGTTATCTCTTTATTTGTATTTATCTTTTATTCTTTACCTGTGTATATATTCTTGTACAGTTTTCTCTAGTGATATTGTGAATACAACTCAAACTCTTCTCTTCACATGGTATCAGAGCTAACCTAGAACTCTCCATATCCTCTAAATCATCCAGCCCTTCACCAACAACATCTCTACAGCACCTTCATCTCACCCACTCTCCACCAACCATGCTTTTACTGTCAAACTCAACCGCACCAACTACATTACATGGAAAACCCAATTCCTCCCTATCCTTAATTGCCATAAATTAATGGGTCATGTAGATGGCACCATGCCAAAACCACCTCAGACTATTCCCTCTCCTTCTGACATATCTTGTCTTATTCCCAACCCTGATTACTCCTTGTGGTTCCAAAAGGACCAAACACTTCTCACATGGCTCTTCGCTTCTCTAATTGAAGAGGTGTTTACTTATGTTGTAGGTGTGGAGACAGCATATGAAGCATGGCAAGCCTTAGCCCATGCTTTTGGATCTGTATCTCAGAATCGACAGTTGCAAATCCACATAGAACTCCAGGAGTTGAAGAAAACTGACACTGGAGTTGCTGCATATCTGCAGCATGCTAAAGCACTTGCTGATGAACTTGCCTCAGCAGGTGCTCCACTCAATGTTTCCCAATTCAATGCTATTATTTTTCGTAACATTGGCCATGAATATCACTCTATTATTACATCTCTTGCAATGCAATCACCACCAGCAACATTTTATCAACTCTATGGTCACCTTGTTGCACATGAAATCCTGTTAAAAAGTTATCATGAGAACCCGACTGCCCTCCTTGCTCAAAAACCAACAGACCCTGCCAATGCCCACAACTCTGTCAGCAATAAAAATATCAATAACAAACGTCCTAGAGGCCCATGTCAGATCTGTCACCTGCGCAACCATACAGCAGATCGCTGTCGTCGAAGGTATGAACCTCGCACACCTGCACCTCCTGGTCACACTCCTTTCTCGGCTACCAACTCTTATAGTGGCCAAGCACATGTTACTTGAGTCCCACCCTCTACACCTCATCCACACATGCAGACTCAATGGACCTCTCCACCATTGGCTCCTCTACCTCAACGACCATGGTATCCTGACACTGGCGCCACACATCACATGACTGCTGATCCCAACCACTTGCACACAATGGCACCGTATCATGGACAAGACACCATTCGGGTTGGTAATGGCCAAGGTATGGCAATCACTCATACTGGTTCCTCTTCTTACTCAAACCTTCATCTCAATGATGTTTTGTTGGTTCCTAAAATTACCAAATCTCTTCTCTCTGTGCAAAAATTCTCTAAAGATAACAATTGTTTCTTTGAATTTTGGCCTTCCTATTTTTTGGTGAAACACCAGGTGACGAAGGACATACTCTTGAGAGGCCCGAGTGATCGTGGTCTGTACATCTTGCCATCCACGCTGAAGCAAGCTCTTTTTGGGAAAACGGTCTCCTATGATACATGGCATGCACGGCTGGGTCACAGTAACAAGAGAATTACTTCTTCTATTTTACGTTCCAACCAGCTTTCCTTTTCTGCTTCAAATAAAAAGTGCTCTTTTTGTCCTTTGGAAAAATTAACCAAAACTGATTTGTGTCCCATTGTTAGGAGTAGCACAGCTCCTTTTGAAATAATACACTCTGATGTATGGGGCCCTGCTCCAGTTGATTCCATTTTAAATCAAAAATACTTTGTTTTATTTGTTGATGAATACTCACGGTTCACTTGGATTTACTGTCTCAAATTCAAAAGTGATGTGTTTCGAGTTTTTCTTGACTTTCAAGCAATGATTAAACGACAATTTAATAGTGAAATCAAGAAATTTCAATCTGATTTTGGTGGTGAATTTCAAAAACTATCTCCTTACTTTCACAAACATGGCATCATCCATCATTTAGCATGCCCCTACACTCATGAACAAAATGCCATTTCTGAAAGGAAAATTCGCCATATAATAGATACAAGTCTCACTTTACTTGCCCATTCCAAAGTCCCATTCCGGTTTTGGAATTATGCAGTAGCCACTAGCGTTGAGCTTATTAATTGTCTGCCCTCTCCATCTCTTAAAAATGAGTCTCCCTACTTTCGTCTCTTTCACAAAACTCCTGATTTAAGAAGCTTCAAAATATTTGGGTGTGCCATTTATCCATTCCTTCGACCCTATAATAAGCATAAATTTGACTTTCGTAGCCACCAATGTGTTTATTTAGGAAAATCACAATCTCACTCTGGTTCCATCTGCCTCAATCCATCTAGTGACAGACTTTATATTGCTAAACATGTCAGCTTTGATGAAACTGTGTTCCCATTCAGCATGCTATCTGTATCACATGAGTCGGCCACCTCATCTCCAACTGCTTCACCGTGGATGTCTTGGCAAGTACCGATTCCGACCTCAACAGTCACCTCCTCTGGTATGTCCTCACTTCCCTCATCCTCTTCTCCTGTGTTACAACCTGATGCCACTTCTTTCCAGACACTCGTGCCCACTGCTTCCATCTCTTCCATTACACCATCTACTTCCTCTCCTTCTCCCTGCCCTGCTCCACCACCACCACTTAAGACACACCCGATGCTCCTTCGACCACCGGAGTCTAGGAAACCAGCCAAATACCTTGCTCTCACACACTCTATTTCTTCCGCTGACTTTCTTCAAACTGAACCACCTACATTTGCACTTGCTCGAAAAATACCAGTATGGCGTGATGCCATGTCTCATGAGATACAGGCCCTGCTTACTAATCATACCTGGCAACTGGTACCTCGGCCTCCTCATACGAATGTCATTGGTTGTAAGTGGTTATTCAAGATCAAACGAAAAACTGATGGCAAGGTGGACAGATACAAGGCCCGTCTTGTAGCAAAGGGGTACACTCAACAGCCTGGTATCGACTATAATGAGACCTTTAGTCCAGTGGTAAAACCAGCTACAATCCGGATTATTCTTGCTCTTGCTTCCTCTCATCACTGGCCAATACATCAACTAGATGTTTCCAATGCTTTCCTACACGGAAATTTGATAGAAACTGTATACATGCAGCAGCCTCCGGGGTTTCAAGATGCTTCTTACCCTGAGCATGTTTGTCTCCTGCGTAAATCATTGTATGGACTTAAGCAGGCCCCTAGGGAGTGGTTCTCCAGATTATGCAGTTTTCTTTTGTCTAAGGGATTTCAAAAATCACAGGCAGACAACTCTTTATTCTTTTCTGTTAGTGCTGACATTTCAACCTTTGTTTTGTGCTATGTCGATGATATCTTGATAACAGGAAACTCTTTGGCATCTGTTCAACATACAATCTCTCTCATGGAGGCTGAATTTTCTATCAGAGATCTTGGTCGAGTTGCCTACTTCCTTGGCATAGAAGTTGATCATTCACCTAGAGGTCTGTTACTTAGGCAATCCCGGTACATTCATGACCTCTTGGAGCGCACCCATCTTCTTGAAGCCAAATTCTACCTTACACCAATGGCTACTGCACCCAATTTGTCCAAATTCATGGGCCAGCCTATTCAAAACGGAGCTCAATATCGCCAGGTTGTGGGTGCACTGCAGTACCTCACCATGACTCGCCCTGACATATCTTTTGCAGTGAATAAGTTATGTCAATTTATGCATGCCCCAACAGATTTACACTGGAAGGCTGTAAAAAGATTACTTCGGTATTTACAAGGTACTAGCAGACATGGACTCCTTCTCTCAGCTCAACCTGCAAACTCTCTACAATGTTACTCAGATGCCGACTGGGGTGGCTGCCCAGATGACCGGAGATCAACTGGAGGGTATTGCGTTTTCCTTGGTAACTGCCTTGTCTCGTGGGGTGCTAAGAAGCAGCCAACAATTGCTCGCTCCAGTACAGAGAGTGAGTATAAGGCCATGGCTAATGCTGCTGCTGAGCTGTTGTGGATTCAGTCTCTGCTGAAGGAAATAGGTCTCTGTCAACTTCGCCACATCACCATGTATTGTGATAATATAGGTGCAATATACCTAAGTAGAAATCCTGTTTTTCATGCTAGAACTAAGCACATTGAGTTGGACTATCACTTTGTCAGGGAATTGGTGGCAAATGGCACTGTGAATATTGAATTTCTTGCATCGGATGGCCAGATAGCAGACATCTTCACCAAGCCACTAGGTGCCCAATGGTTCCTTACTCTTCGCCAGAAACTGCAAGTTTGGGACACCCATTGGCTTGAGGGGGGGTGTTAAGGGATATACTCTATCCCTTATTATAGTTATCTCTTTATTTGTATTTATCTTTTATTCTTTACCTGTGTATATATTCTTGTACAGTTTTCTCTAGTGATATTGTGAATACAACTCAAACTCTTCTCTTCACACGAACAACCTTATTAATCCAAAATTAATTTTTTTATTTATATATTTAAATTAAAATCCTAAATTAATATAAATGAATAATATTAAATACCATAAAAAATATTTTAAAAATACAACAAACTAACAATTTCAAAATTACATTATATATATATAATATATTAATTAATATTGTACATAAATTATAATTTTTTTATTTATATATTAAAAATTCGGCTATTCAGGTTTCACCCAACCCGAAATCCAATTAACACTCACTATAATAATCGAACCGACTAACCTCAATATATCAGTTCGGTTCAGGTTGGTTGGGTTGGGTCGATTTTTGCACACTCCTAGTGGGAGAACAAGTGAGGAAAATAGCACCCTTAGTTGTTTAAAATATAACCATTTTTTTTATTGAATCCTTTAATTTATATTATCTTACATGGATTTTTTTATATTTATTTTAATATACAATGGCTACGGTTATGGATTAGTAATATATACATATATAATCAGATTTTAAAGATCTTATGTGTATTAAAAAAATGTTATTATTATATGCCAAATATGTTCCATGTGTATCAAAATAAATATTCTAATACTCAAGCTAACACTATAAAAATTAATAGAAAAATGATATAGATCTGATGGAAATTGAAAAATTCTTATTTAAATTCGGTAAATAAAATTTGTATGAATTAAATCAAAATTAAATTCCCACATGTAATTAGTAATAAGCTACTCACTATATTTTTAACTTTTAATTTATTTATTTGGCGTAGCATATTATTATTAGTTTAGTCTATATATTTTTTCGTGAACTCGAATGATTTTTGTTTGAAAGTGAGGGCTAATTTTGTAATTTGGTGGGGATATTATGGAAGAGGATGGGTGGTGGCATATGCAATGGCGGCCATTGGTTAATTTTTTATTGTATATGGATAAGGACCATATATAACGTTGGTGGCTGTGGTAATGTTTACTCGTAGGATTGAAAAATGCATGCACCATGTGATTTGTTTGGCAGTTAATTTAAACGTTTCGATTCGTTGAATTAGACCTTAATTAGGGAACACGACCAGAGTATCTTAATTTAATTTTTTTTATTATTTTTGGATTAATCATCCGACATCCGAATTTCACTGACTTAATTAAATTTGAATTCGAAACATCGTTGCAGTTTAAAATTTATTGCCCCTTAATTTTCATAAAAGGTATTAAAAGTCGATCTTGAAATCTCTCATTTCTAACTTAGTATGCATTATTATCATGTCATCATTTCATGAATAGAGTGTCTTCATTTAATAATTAATAAAATACATACAAAAATAGCAAATAATTTATTATAAAATATGATACTAAATGCAAAAAATCTTTTTTTTTTTGAAGTAGTGTGACAATTAGAAATTATTAGCTCAGTTTACAGATGCATATGTAAAGAGATTGACTATGAAAATTTCCTGAATATATAAATATTTATTGTATGTTTTTTTTTATGCAAATATATAATGAAATTATTTTGGTTTCTCAGTTTCAATGAATTTAAACGAAATAAATCATTATAATGTCACGTCATATTCGCAAAAAGTATGATAATTTTGCGACTTGCATTTGTTTTTTCTGGTAGGCATAGTGTTATAACCCCTCTGTTTTTGTCAATTGATCATTAAAATAATGAACCCGTACATTATGGCAGCTAATATTAATATTCACAACGTTAAATATCATTGAAATTGCTTTCTCACTAGTCACTAGCTGCTACCATAATCTATAATTTAGACTCGCATCACATCACTGATCAATACTCCTTTGATTAATTACTTATATATATATATATATATATATAGTTACGGGCATTGTTTAGATTGATGGGAGAAATGACTTTTAGAATTGAAATTACTTCCTTACTAGCCGCCTTTGTTTGTTTATTAGAAAACTTAGAATAGTAAACACGACTTGGGATAATTGCATGTTATGATTTCCGTTTTAAATAATAATAAACTATTCTCTGTTCCATTGACATTTAACAATTATCCTTTTGAATTAATTTGGTATTTGATTGTTTTCATAAATTTATTAAAAATATCATATCAATTTTTACAAAAATGCATGATATATCATCAAATGTGCATATAAAATGTAAATAATGGTAAGGTATAATATGATATTTTTAACAAATTTAAAAGTATTTTATATAATTTTTGATAGTTCACATATTTTTAATAAATTATCAAATGATCTATTACTCAACTATTTGGGTCAATTAGTTTCTGATGATGCCTTTGCCGAAATGCTGATGCGGCACATCATATTATAAATAAATAGGAAAAAAATACATAAAATTCGGATAATGATCAATTATCTTGCCATGGACTACCTATCCAAATACCTATCTTGCTAAGGTGAGGGACATCTAGACTTAACAATCTAGAATTGATATTTGACTATCAAATCTATAATAAATTGCCATGTCAGTTAAATTTGACACCTCATAAATATTTAGTTTTAATTATGAAATTTTTTATTCAATTGTTTCTCAATATAAAAAAAATTGACAATTTTAGGGTACATTCAAAAAAAAATTTATTATCGATTTTTTATTTTTTTCTTAAAAATAAAATCAAAATGGAAAATAATTTTCAAAATGTATTTTCATTTAAAAAAAAAATTAAAGAAGTGATTTTTACACAAAAAAAATAAAAAATAAAAATTTTCAAAATGTGATTTTTAGGATTTTATTTTTGTTAACAATTTAATTATTTTATTCTCTTTACCACCACTGCCATCACAATACTGTCATTGCCACCACTATTATCATCGCCACCGCTACTATTGTCACTACCACACCGTCACTGCTACCACTACTAGACCGTTAACACCACTATTGTCAATGCTGACACCACCATCACTGTCGCCGCCATCATTATCATCCCTACAACCGCTACCACCATCACCACCGCTTCCATCATCACTGAAATTATTATCATAATATATATGAATAATTAAAAAATACACATGAATAATTAAAATGTATGATACAATTTTTAAATATATAAAATAATTTTTTTAAAAATAATAATAAAAATTGAAAATAATTTTTGAATTTTAAAAAATAAAAGATTAAAAAATTAAAATTTTACCAAACTGATTCGTAGTTAATCTCTTCTAACTCATATGCACGATTGCTACTTCGGTGCCTTCATCCATTATGGAGGCTATGGGAAAATTAAGCAAAAACAATATCATCAATAATCTATTACAATTGAGATTAAACCAATAATCATTCTGCAGAATTTCCAGGTAAATTGAGTAAAATATTTAAAGATGTGATTGTTTTTCTTTGGATATTCCAAATCTGATTTTCCTACGATTTTTCAATCATTTTCCACTTTTTTTGTAATAAGACGTGGAAGTCTTTATCTTAAAAGAGAGGGAGAGTCAGTTGAGTTGTTCCCGATTGGATGCTGAGTTCCTACAAGAAATGGAGTCCAGTCGGATTAGGCGTAAACATTTCGAAACTTAAGTTAGTAGCTTTCTGGAAAAAAAATTCTTAGAGAGAGTCTTAGAAATTCAATACCTAGAACCACTGTGCATTAGGCTATTTATAAGAAATAAGAGGGGTGCACTTGAGTGTTTTGGACGTGATAATTGGCTGTTAGAGCAGGTGAGCAGCGAAGTGACATGGAGCAGTTGCAGGGCATGGGCTCTGTCTTGTGTCAGTGGACTGATTGAGACGTGATGTTCCATTGGTCCGATCGGAAATCAAGTGGCTTCTTCCTTGGCTTGTGGCTCACGCTTAATGCTATTTTACCGATGGATTTTGGGCCCTATCAAGTGTAATTGATCGATCGCTTGGACCTTGAAGTGTGACATTTTCATAGTTATCACTTCGTTCTTTTAACCTAATGTTTCCATCTCCCAAACAAATGCTAAAGTTTTGTTATATTTGGCTGCCAAGTGATCTTTTGGACCCGCCATTGTCATCAATATTCAATATCATTTATTAGATTGATTTTAATTCCTACCAGAACATGACTTCTACAGTTTTCAACTTCTGATGCTCCAGCAATGGGCATTTTAAGAGATAATTTTCATGCTCCAGCAATGGGCATTTTAAGAGATAATTTTCTGAAAAATCTAGGAGTTGTGGTGGGGTTAAGTGTAGGAGTAGCAATATATTAAGATCTTGATTATTTTAATGGGTTTGTGGTTTGGGAAAAAGAAGAGACAAAACAAAGAAAATCAAAACAATTTCGAATACGCCCCCTGAATAGAGCAAAGAATAACAGCACTGGCCGAACCCTCCATTGTTTTTTGTAAAGTATTTAACAGATGTTTAACTATAGTTAATTTTTTTTTTCTTACTCATAAATAATTAACTAAGTGTAAATATTTATGAGGTGTCAAATTCAATTGACACAGGAAATTTGCTATAGGGTTGGTCCATGGATGGGGCCCATACACCTGTTCTAAGTATGGATTGGATGCATTAAACCAAAAGATAATGATAAAAAACCTTATACTTGGATTTAAAACTGTAGAACAAAAAGCGAGAATATTTGTTTGAATTCAATCTTATATAACAGTAGTATATAATGCAGAGAAAAGGTTGGTGGAGAGGAATGCTATTTTTTCTTTGTATGGATACGAAGGCAATGATTATGGGGCAAAGCAGCTTTGATCCTTAGGTCACATGGTGATTACAGAAACAATGGCAATACTGTTGCTAGTGCTATTGCCCGGATTCAATTTTATCCCAACCCCATTCGTATCTGCCCCATTTAAAACACGACATCACACTCCTAATCTCTATCAACAAATTCCTCCCATCAGATGCTTTGTTTTAATCAAGGACGGAACTCAACTTTTAGTTTCTCGGTTCTAAAATATAATCAAACCAATTTGGAAATTCTGTGTTTTTTTGAAAACATTTCAATAATAAAATCACGCAACTAGTTTATGATTAATAGGATTTTAGATAAATTTACTCAAATTGACGAGTCATTCTAGAGCACATAGACCACAATTATGACAAAATGGACAATTTTATCTCTCACATTTTAATTGGCACAATTTCATCCTTCCTATTTTATTTTAAAATTGAGACTTTTTTCCCCTAATTTAGAAAGGTGTCAATTGATTCAAAAGCTACGTACCAAGAGACGGTTAAAAAAAAATGAAATTCTTTTAATTTTAAAATATGCAAAGTAACATTACACCAATGAAAATATTAAGCATAAAATTACGTTTTTTTCCCATCAAATATGGCGGGCAAATTTACATTTTTCATTAAACCAATCCAGTTATTCATATATGATTGGCAAGGGTGAAATTCACGTTTTTGCTCTAATTACCAAAAAGTAATAAAATAACTCTTATAACATGAATATTACTCTTACCGTTTTTTATCTGTCACTTTAATTTGTTATTTTTATTAAAATTAAAAAATAATAAATAGATTTAAATTTAATATTAAATTATATGATTAAAATTAAATTATCAAATCTAATTAATTTTAAATTTATTAAAAAAATAAAAAAAATAAATTAAATTATATTGAAAATTTAAAATTAACAAATAAATATAATTTAAATTTTATTTAAAAATAACACATAAAAGAGAACGGAGAGAATAACTTTTATAATGCGAATATTATTAAATTATATAATCTTTATATTCAAAGTAATTTTGACTAAAAAATACTTTTAACTTTTGCAAAAAAATCAAACATGATATATCATTTAATTCCAAACTTTCTAAAAAGTGACATGTAACAGTTTAATTATCCATATCTAAGTTTCTTTCAAAATTAAATAGATTTGTTATCCTTATCCATTTAAAGATGACTTGTAAGAATACTTGCTAACATGGATTATGTGTCACCTATTTGGAGGTTTAGAGTTTTAAGTGACATGCTATTTTGATATAATTCGAGGTGATTTCCGACCAAAATTAACTTTTAACTTTCAGGGCAGTTAACTCGGATTATAAGGGGATATTGAGGGGTCAAAAGGCATTTCAGTACAAGAAAACGAATTCAGCAAAATTAAATTCTACACAGGAATCATTTGATTCTAGGCCATAAAATATAGCCTTGAATATCTTCCAACTATAGAATCTTGGGTTGTAATTTGTCCTACTCTTGTTTTGTCAGCTTACTCCATTGACTTCTCTTTCTTATTCCATGGCCACTCAGAGGAACAGTGAGGCAGCATCTTTTCAACCTTTTTGAACACACATCAACGGCCTTATCTTCACATTAGCCAATACAAATCTTCTTTCTCTCTCTCTATTTATCTATCTATTCTCAACATCCCAATTCAAGCCTTAACAGTATTCAAAGTAAACGGCCTCTCCTTTAGCATCTTTAAAACTAGTCATAGTTTATTTACTGATTTCCAGAATAGGATGACTAATAAAACAACCGAAGCTCACCTGATACTGGGTTCAGCGCCTCAGCCCTAAAGCTAGCTTTTGACCTATGAGCCATTTGTCTGTTTTGCAACTTCAGATTCAATCAAGCAAGGACGCGTTCAAGTTTGCAAAGACAGCTCATTCATCAGATATCATTACATAAAAACAAACAAATACCCAACTTCTGATGGAAAAATGGACCAATTAAAAAGAAAATGGGACAATTTCAACATTATAGGTGTATTATTATCCGTCATAGATAAATAGATAACATATATTTGATGAAAACTAGTACAATAATAAAGCAATGAACCACAATGTTTCAAATGTCTCGGCACTGGGGAATAGTACAACTTGAGGCCATATTGACCAGTATGTGGCCTCTTTTTGCCTTGTGTATATTGAAAATATTATGCAAGTAGGGTCAGATGTTATAAATGGTGCAAATTGTCAAAGGGAACTACCCTTTGAAACGGTACAACGACTCCCTCTAAGAGAGTGCCTGCCAAAAATTATTTGCCCCCAAGCCACAGCAAGCAAGCTTTTCAGAAGCAAACATGGGGTGGAATGAGCTTTCCTGGGTTCATGATATCATTTGGATCTAACGCTGCTTTAATTTTTTTCATTGTCTTCAAGGCCTCAATGCCAAGTTCCTTCTCAAGATACTGGACCACAAAAACATATGCCATAAGGACAATTATTTCATAACAGAACAATATACAATAAACTCCCATAAAACAACTTAGTATTAATTATAAGCTTAAAATGAAAAAACAGGGCACTTTCATTGACCAATCAGCCCTAATACATCAGATTTGCTCAGTCCCAATCAAGAAATAAAATTGGCAAATAAAGCATCCTGTAATCTTGTATCTAGTACTGCTAGAAACTGTCCAGCCAGATAAAAACAACAGAGTGGATTTGAAAGAGGAATGTTTGTAGAGTATATTTCCATCTAATACGTGACCTCAAAATTCTAACCGAATACAGCAATCAACCACTTTGTCAAGCCCCTATATGTGATTCAGCTAGTCAATAATAAAGTAAACATGGTCACATAAAGATATCATTTATGTCCGTTTCAAACCATGAAATTTAATTTTTAGAAATGTGGTTCAGATATAAATTCCGTGGTCACTACCAAAAATATGTTAGCCAACCCACTATGAAATAAGCATGATATGCCTATGGTTTTTAGCAAGAGGAAAATACCTTCACTTTACCTGTGCCAACACCATGTTCACCAGTACATGTTCCTGTTCATTTATTAGCAAAAAGAAATAACAAAAGAAGAGATATTTAGTACTGGAAATTTTTTGAGCATTCACATTAATGCCTCTAAATGCTCAAAACATTTACAACCCGAAACCATTTGTTCTGATGATTAGACGCCTTTATTCAGTGAATGGGAAAAGAGGTACTGCCCTATAGGCTGAACAACAAATTATGTGAACATTCTTGACTAATAGTAACAGAGTTCAATTACTTCCTTCTCTAAAGGCATACATAAGGACATCAAGAAGTTGGTACCTTCCATTGACAAAGCAGTGTGGACCATAAACCGGTTCAGTCTTTCTGCTTCTTGCCGCTGGTCTTCTTTGTTAGGGTCAAAAAGAATTACAGTATGAAAGTTCCCATCACCAGCATGAGCAATAACAGTGCTGTTATTTGAGAAAAAAAGTAATATGCAGTGATGCTTTCAATTTACTAAATCAAAAAACATAAAGAAATTCAGTTGCTTAGAATGCATACCAAACCAGGGGTGATGCATCCAGCTCTTGTTTAGACCTTGATATCAATTCTGCCAGCCGTGAGAGAGGAACACATACATCCTAATAAAAAGAGATTGAAAGAAAAAGGAAGCAAGGCCAACATAAGGTGCATGAAAAAAAAGAAAAAGAAAAAGAAAAAGAAAAAGAAAAAGAACTCGAACAAATTGCCATCATTTCTAAAATCCATCCTACAAGGATGGAAGTTAATTATCACAAGCAACAGCAAGCTTTTCGGTCTTTTTTTTATCTATTTGTATGTTAAATAAGAAAATTATTTAGTTACACCTTAAGAAATTATTTTGAAAATTGTGAAACTCATGGGAAAAAAGAAAATTGTTTAGTTACACCTTGAAAAATATTTTGAAAATCGTGAAACTCATGGCAAACTTTGATTAAAGGAAAGCACCAAATTTTGCATTTTATGATCAATATTGGCTTCGCATTTGAAATCAACATGACTGATTGACTATCATTACAACTATCAGTCTTTGCACCACTATCACCAGAGGTGAACATGAACCACAACTTTCCACCTTCAGCTTCGCAGCGACTGGTGAAACACTACCTTAATCAGCACTACCAGTGCCACTAAATGACCGAATCTAAAGCTACCACCTTCAATAATAAATTGCTGCCATAACACTAGAAGAGTTGTTATTGCCAATAGCAATAAAATAACTGCAACTACCCAAGAATCCACATTGCCATCACTATAGTTGAACTATCACTCCCAATATCAAAATCCTTTTCTACTACCAACATAATCATCTGCAAAACCTCACTACATTGGTAACTGGAAACTCAAAAAATGAAAAAAGAGTACTCCTAAAGAACTTCTACTACACATATAAAAAGCTCAAAATTACTTTATATGCTTTTCAAAGAAGAAAAATCAAATAAAAACTGGCTAAGTGGTGTATTCAAAAGAAAAAGAAAAAAGAGCAGACTATCCTAAGTACATTTTGTCATTGGATTGTCCTCCTTAATTTCTCCAAAAGCCAAAAAGCGTTGATATGTTTGTTCAAGTAAAATTTAATTAAGGATACAAAGGATTGGAATACTAAAATCTGACATTAGAAAAGATTAAAGTAGATAACAAAGAATAGTGGCCTATAAAGTGTACTATAAGCTACAGGAATTAAAAAGGAGATGGAAGGAATTCAAGAATAACGAATAACGGCAATTAAGTATATCATAATCCTATGTGATATAAATATTAACCCAGCAAATCTTGGTCAGTATGATGAGAGAAAGGAGAAATATTAACCTCAAAATTAAGAGGATAAAATGGATACAGATCCACAAATGTAGAAAGTTTGGAATTCAGATATATAATTCAATTCGTCGGTACAACTTACTGAGATCATTGCTTCATATTCTGGTTCCATCGCAAAGCAAGCCCATAAAGCCTCTTTTCTTATCTGCACTATACCAAACACTTGAATTACCATGCACACACTGAACAGATAAGAAAGCTGTAGATCAGGACTCAGATTGGGCACATCAAAGTGTTGAGATTGAGTGTTAAAAGAATCATTAAGGGGAAAAAATTGCAGATGATGTTCGGGAAACGGCTGCTTTATGGTTTCCAGGATGATATTTGTTTCTGGGGGGTGACATAAGCACTGATGGTACCTGGTTGAGGTTTTAGGTGAGCTGGAACCATGAACTGCTGACCAAAATGAGATGTGTCTAATATTACATGTAACTAGGGATAGGGGTGAATATGGACCGGTTAACAGGTATAAACAATTTTTTAACTAATCCATTAATACTGATTTTTTAAAATCATTAACCATTAACTAATCCATTAAATTTGATTAACAAATTCATAGTTTCAGTTTTTACCGTTTGTTAATCAATATTTTTCAATTAATCAATAAAAATTTTAACATACAATCATATAAATAGACAAAATTCAATTCCATTCAAATACTATAAATAAAAATTATAAAATAAACATAATACTAGCCAAAATTTATTTTCCACTTTCACCATTCTCTACTTTTAGTTATTAATTATTTCAATAAATTAATAGCTATAAAACTATAAAGTGAATTTAATATTTGTTGGTAATTAGCATATTTAATCCTATACTAAAAAAAAAAACCTTGAATAAAAATTAAGTGTTGAAATATAAACTCTAAAAATATATAAAAAAAAAGTCATTAAAAGCTATCAAGATATAGATACCAAAATATATATAAAAAATAACATGCATAAAATTTAATCAATTATTCTATATAAGTATCTAGGGGTGATCACGGGAAGGAGCGGAGTCGGGGAATTCTCCCCCACTCACTCCCCCGCCAGTGGCGGGGATTCCCTGCCCCCGCCACCAATATCAGGAAGGAAATTTCCCCCGTAATGCGAGAATCCCCGTCTTCCGATTTTTTTTTTTAATTTTAAAATATAATATTTTATAAATAATTAAAATTAAAATATAATATTTAATAAATAAAAAATTTAAAATCAATAATAATTTAAAATTAAGTATAATTTAAAACTTAATAATTATAAAATTAAGTTATATTTTAATTTTAATTTTAATTATTTATAAAATATTATATTTTAAAATTAAAAAAAAATATTTTTTGCGGGGCGAGAATCCCTGTGGGACGGATACCCCATTCCTTGTCCTCGCCCCCGATTCTAGGGTAGAAATTTTTTTCCTCCCATCCCTGTCCCCGCGGGGAAAAATTTCGGGGATTCCCCGCCCCAAACGGGACGGGTCCCCGCCGGGGCCGGAAAATCCCCGCCCCGTGATTATCCCTATAAGTATCGCTCAATATAATTAACATAGCATATAATTTAAATATGCTTATAAGTATTACTCTATATAATTAAAAAATAATATATAATTTTAAGATAGTTTAAATTATTTCTCTAAATAAGTTTTAAAGAGCAATAAGAAAGAAACTTTATTAGAATATAAAAATAAAAATATAAAATAAATATAAATTGGTTAATCGGTATTCAAAAATCGAAATCGATAACTGAAAATATTAAAGATGGAAATCGAAACCGATTCCATCAGATCACTTAACTGAAAAATTTAGTTCAGTTTCAAAATGGTTTTGCGGTTAACCAAATTTTCTGTCTTTTTTCTCACCTTACATGTAACCTCACAAATACATTTATGTGTTAATAAGTATTATGTCAACATAAGAGAAGCAACAACCAAGTATAACAGTATGAAAAAGAGAACCAAGCTATTGGCAGATCAAACATTAAATTTAGAAAATATGGATACCCTATGTAACAAAAAGGTCTAAGAATATAAGATGTTGGTTCTGCTGTCTATAAAATTTGGGAGGGCATCATTATAGAAGAACGAAGAGTTTGGGTATCGCCTAATATAATGCTTGCTCTGCCTATATCTTTTATAGGTCAATGTTCAAGCATCTAAACCAATAATGCACATTTTAATTTGAATTTCAGGTGCTTCAATCCCAGTTAATAGGATGCTATACTAGAGCGCTACCATCATCCTTCATTTAACTCTTTTAACTTTTACTGCACATCCGTAATCATGGAACCATTTTATGTATTTAAAACTTGATGCAGTACCACATCCTCAAGAAGTTTCTAATCTGGTTATTGCATTTGAACAAAAGCCATTAAAGTTTTACATGAGGGGAAAAGGAAGCATAAGTTGTGTTTTCAATCTATTACTTTCTGAAATATAGATTATCATGCCCTTTGAACAGAGACATTTATAGCTAGCAGAACCAACATATGCAAATCGAATGGTCATATAAAATAAAAACTGCCATTTGCATTGGAAGAAAAGAAGAAATAGTGAACAAAGAAACACCAAAAAACATGATAAAAAGAAATTGAAAAAAAGAAACAACAGAAGAATGCAAATGCAACGAAGTTAAGGAAAGGCAACCATTAGATAAATAGCTCGTTTTCAAATTAATTTTTTTCTTCTGATGCAAGAGGGTAGTTATCAGAGCAACAACCTGTAATAAAATTAGCAAATGAATCAAACTACTTACCTTCCAAAGTTCGTTTTTAGCTTCAGGCTCTTCTGCAAAAACAAAGTCTGAACCCTTGTGATCAGAAACAATCTTCTGAACTATTAGTGTTTGCTCACGTGCATATGCCTCTATACAACAAATGAGAGGAGATAAAAGGAGTCACAAACAAGTAAAAGAAGAGAAACGTTAACGAATATTGTTGATGAACAAATATGATAACATACTGTTGATACTAAGAAATGCTTAAAACCCAAGAACCAGAAAAGATAATGCAGCTCATTAGTGTTTGCTCACATGCGTATACCTCTAATAAACAAAATCAGAGGAGATGAAAGAGAGTCACAATAGGTAAAAAGAAAACCCTCAGAAGGAATATCATTGATGAATAGAAATATGATAATGTGGAGCCTGTTGATCCTAAGGAAAACTTAAGACCCAAACCAGGAAAGATAATGCAGCTTATTGCTCTTTAACTTTCTTATTTCAGAAAAGTGGTTATCCTGATTGTAGTCTTACAAGTAATTGCAGCATACTTATTCACCGAATTCCTTTTCTAAATCTTGATGGACTAGGCTCTACCAAAGCCCCCACCCTAAATGTTGGTACTGCAAGTGTTAACACTGATAGAAGTGAGAAGAATCAAATCCTAATGGTTTAGTGCGATAAGGAAGATACAAAAAGGCTCACTACTAGGAAAGTCATGTCATCAATTGGAACAAAAGAAGAACAATAACGAAGCATCAAATATAGGATCACTTCTAAGCATTATTGCAAGATTGGTCATGATATGTACACGTTTAAGTGTGCATGTGTATACAAATATGTCATACAATGATTTAAATGATTAATTGAGCATTGATCACTAGTGTGGATTTAGACAAACTAGAAACAACAGGATCTATCAGGTTTCAGTCCTTGAAGACTGCTCCAGATAACATGGCTAGATTGCATTTTAGAAAATTGCAACTTTTTCCTGCCGATTAGAAGTTTTCATAATGACCAAGATGTATAGCACTCGTAAGTTCAGGCTTCATATGCATATGTGTGGATGTGTAAGAGATGTAAACATGAAGGCAGAAAGATATGGGCATAGTCATAAAGAAATGGATATAGATATAACTATCCTCCAAAGTACCCGTTATTAAAAAAAAAAAAAAATCTCAGGCACACTATTGTCATATGGGTTCTGTGGCATCTTTATTAATGTTAAATCACAAATTGTTTGGAGATTCTAAATAAATTTTTCTTTAGAATACATAACTACATTTTATCAATACCTCTGCTGTTTATAAAATCTAATCCAGTGGTGACTAGAACAAATCAGGAATAATGTAACAACAGACGGCTACCAAATTATCATACTTAGGTGGTTCAATATTGGAACCATGCTACCTAACTTGTATTGTGAGCAACATCCAAGATATAGAAAGTATTTTTTCCCTTGACTAAAAACAAGACATAATCACAAGAAAAGACACCATGTCTGACCCGTGCCTATGAACTCGAACATCAATGTAGGAACTTCAGGTAAATTCTTCCCATTGGCAACATTAATAGCCCGAACTTGGACCTCGTCGAGCAGTTCAACTCTTGAAACCTACAGTGTTCAGGAAGACCATAAATAACTGAATGATTCAATAAATTTTTGAATTTGGAATACTACCTGGATGCCAGACAACATAGTGGCAATAGCAACATCGGCTGCATCCTTAATTGCAGGAAAATTACACATTGCAACCTGCATTATTTACATCAATCAATAAAATAACAAAGAAATTAATTGCTGTTCAAAGCAAGCCTATGTTTGGATGGGAGTAATTTACGAGGGAAATTGGATATAAATGAAATTTACTTGGTTACTCTCAATAAAACACAAGTTAACTTTCTGTTCTATAATTAAAGAACAAAAATGAGACATTTATTCTATTTACTCTCCTTTACCTCCATTTTGGAGGGAAATAAAAGCAAGGATATAGAGTGAATTATTTACTCTCATTTCATCTCAAGAAAATAGCTATCATCCACAAGTGAGTAGGCTATTCTAGTACTCCACCAAATGGAACTTTCTCCATATCTTCTGACAAATATGTAAAAGCAGGCAATAGTGAAAGTACTCTTCATATCAACACGAATTTTCTCTTGAGCACCTGCTAATGAGATATAATGGACAAATTCATAAATTTTATTCTCTTCTTAGGAAGCCATCTAGGGGTGTGCAAAACCCTTCCCGATGCATTCGGGGATGGTTTGCGGGTTAGTAGAATCGGTTCGGGTTGCAATATTAGGTAAATTTCGGGTTCGGATCAGTTCGGGTTAAAACTCTCCTAAACCTGACCGACAAAAATATATATGTTTTTTTTTCCACTCTCTCCCTCTCTGGGCTTCTATGTCTCTCTCAATCTCTCTGTGTGCTTCCATCTCTCTCTCTCTCTCTTCATTGGTTCTATCTTTCTCTCTCTCAATCCCTCTGCTTCTTCTTGTTGCCGGTAGCTTGACAAGGACAGACCTGTCCGGAACTTGATTGTGAAGATCTACTCTTGAACAAGTTGGCACTTGACTTTGATTTGTTACTGGATCTATGTTTTCATGTATTAATAAATATTATTTGTTTTTTTTTTATAAATTTTGCTTGTCTGCTTGTTTTGGGGTTTTCTGTAGTGGAATATAGGCTTAGAAATTTTTTGTTGAATTGTTTGTGTTGGATTCTTACTCTATTGGCATGTACTTTTCCGGGCATGCTTTTGCCTTTCTTATAATTCTCTTAATTTTAATGAAATATTTTGATTAATCTATACTAAAACTGTTATAAAAATCAAAGTTAGAGATTTTTTACAAATTGAAGTGCAAAATTTAAAAAGGATGTGCATAATTTGAGACTAATAAACTGGATTAGTCAATTGTCATTTGAACAAATGAATTTGGCCTAACCAAATCAAGAAATTGCACACTTCAGCATATGAACTTTTTGTGCAGAAACTCAATTCTGTCGGCTTGGTTCATTAATTTGCTAATGATATTAAGCCAATATTAACTTGCTTAACAATCTATTTATTGTGAACTAAAAAAATAGTCAATTTTTTTTTTCTTAATTATCTTTCACAAACAAAGCTCTATGTGGTTGTGAATTTGAAAAAAAAAATGTTTGATTCTGTGGACAATTGCTTCAGAAAAAGAAATGGAAATGGTGATAAACTAGAAGAAGATAGAATTTGGGCTGGTCGGATTGTTAGCTTCGGGATCCGACTTATTATTAGGGTAGGATCGGGTGTCAATATATACTAAATTTCAGGTTTCGGGTTGTTCGGGTTGACCTGAACCTGACCGATGTACACCCCTAAAGCCATTTGTATCTTCATAACCTGCAAGTTAACTTTTCACTGGCTCAATTTCACGCGGTCATCAAACTTTTTGTTAATTTTAGCATGATCAGAGAACTCCAATTCCAATAGTGCCACTACAGCTTGACAGATGATAAAATTCTGAAACGCTAGCTAAGTAAAATTTTTCTAAGCTAGTCCTAAAATTAAAAATAAGCTGCAAGATTTGGTTTGCTTGGTTAGCAATAAGAAGTTAGATTTATTTCTTTACAAAAATTTGGCAATGCCAACCTTGTTGCTACAAACTGAAATTCAGTGGCTGCAGTAAAGCCAATGACAATTATTAATGATTAACTATATTTAAGCCCTGGTTTCTTTTCCTTTCTATTCATTTTATAGGAAAAGATACTGCAAACAGCATCTGGCTATCCACAAGTCAACATATCCTTTGGCTCTAGACTGAAAGTCAAGTACGAAAGTGCATTTACATGAGGATATCATAACATTCAAAGATGCATTTAGATGAGGATATATAATATGCAAAGACCATGCTTATCATCACAGCATTAGAAATATTTAACGATGCATTTCCTGTTATCTGAAGAAAATAGATGCATAGGAATTTTGTTATGTAAATAGAGTGCAGAAAAGAAAAAGGGAGCTTTCAAACAACAAAAATGCCGGGGTACCACTGAATGTTGCGGAATTTTCTGAAGCCTTAGAGTGACTTCTGTTATTATTCCAAGTGTTCCTTCACTCCCAATCACCAGCCGAGTCAAATCATACCTAAATTATACAAACACAATAAATTGAACAGGTGTTAGGTATAAAATAAAAACATTATTCTAATCATGCCATACAAAGTTATCTGAAGGAAATCAGATATAGAATCAATCCAGAATCACTAAAATGCACATGCATCATGCCAACCACTTCAATAGCATAAGCCTGGGGGCTGAAATGGACGCTTCTTCTCTTCTTGATGACGGCCCCTTGATTTGATCAGCTCAAATTAAATCATTATAGAGATTCCATGCAAATTTTCAATGGTATACTTTATCAGGAATTCCTCTAATTAATTTTAACTTTCACAGAAAACAATAGAATAAAGCAGTGAATGGATGAAAAGAGATGAAAGACCTTACCCTGCGGCACTCTTTCGAGCACGAGAAGCTGTCTTGACAACATCTCCATTGGCAAGAACTACCTGGAGCAGAAAAGAGAAGTCAAGAAACCGGCCAAATATTATGGAAAACATACCTAAAAGTGCAAGTAGCAAACCTTTAGACTAATGACGTTGTCTCGCATAGTTCCATACCTACATGCTAAAAGCAGAACCATTAAATCCAATTATGAAAATAATTTAATAGTCATGCACATTTTCTTTTTTATTTTTTAAATTAGTTGAAAATTCTGTGGAAATTACTTCAGCATCAAAAACATTTAGATTCATAAGGTAACAATTAAATGCAACCATCACAAACCATGTGATTCTTGATGATCCTCATGGTGTATCCAAACTTCTCAATGAGATTCTAGTCTACTAAATTGTTGGTCAAGCAAATAGTTTATTTTCCGTACTATGTGGATTTTATACATAAGAAGATGAATTAAGGCTGCATTATATTACGTTTTGAGACAGCATGGAAATATTACAACTAAGTTACCCTAGAAAGCTTTAGGAATTAATAGATACCTAAATGACCTCTTGATATTCAAGTACAAGCATTCAAATCAAAAAAAGGCTCTGTAACTCAAATTCATAGAAGTACCATGTTACTATAAAATATTCTGATGGCAAGCAAATAAAAGTGTAGAGAATCAAACCCAAAATTATCTATATATATATTAATGAAAGAAGAAAGGATAACTCCAGCCAATCCAACACAATGCTGACAAGGTGCTTAGTTTAGGCAGCAAAAAACTTTTGTCAAATAGCATCTAATGCCCACAGAATTTAAGTTATTTCAAGAAACTATCCAAGGTATGAAAAAGTTTAACCTCAGCCACTCTGGTGCAAATGATCACTCGTTAAAGCAGCTGGTTCATGATGCAGTTGCTTGCATGTGTTTCTAAGTCAATTAGGTGTTCCTACAAGAAAGAAGATAGATGGGGTCCATATGTGACAGTAAAATGGCCTACACCCTGAAAATGGTAAGAAAGCAAACCCAATTGATTTTTCAAGCAAAAATAGGATTAATCATTGTCTATATCCAACAGGTAAAAAAAAATTGCTGTACAAGGACTAGACAGGATTTGACTTCATATGTATATTGAATAAAAAAGAAGAAAAAAAAAAGAAAGAGAACTAAAACATAACTACTTTTTATTAGTAAGAAGCATCATAATAAATGAAAATGACTGCCAATGAAGCGGAACAACCACCTTACAGCCAAAGAGCCAGAGCAACGTGTAGCACACATTCCTCCAATGGTTGCACCAGGCCCTGCTTGTCAACATGGGTGTAGAAGATGATTAATTAAAATGACAAAATCAACAAAGGAAAAAAAAAAAAAAAGATCTTTAGCATATCAAGGCATATAAGTAGTTATTTGTTCCCAATAAATTCAGGTTAACAACAAATAGATCCCCAAGATTCACATTGTGCATTTTTATGGTATATAGACAGCTTAAAAACTCCAGTCAAGAGCTAAACTATTTGAAAATTTAACTTTCAGGTCCAAAAAAACCACATCAAAATAATCCCAATACCTGGATCAAGGGGAAAGAATAGACCATAAGGCTCCAAATATTCATTAAGCTCCATCCATCCAATTCCAGGCTCAACAACCACATCCATGTCCTCTAAGTGCAGTGCTTTAACCCTCTAAATTTAAAAAAAGCAATGTTATACAAATATCAAAACAAAATAACTTCCAAAATACATTAGTGTTTAATGCATTTATAAGATAAATAGTTCAATATCATAGATGTGTCAATGCCAGCTTGCATTTGTGGTCAAATGATATTGTAATTCATTGTTGTATCCGTTAGTGTTATTCTTACCTTTTTAGATTAATATTTTAGCTGTATTTTAGGGATGTAATTGAGTGAATCAGGGCAATTGAATGGAATTGATTTTACAAAAATCATTTGTCTTCTTATTCAGTTTTGATATGGTATCAGAGCCTCTCGGGGTTTCCTGCTAAATCTCTTTCATTGAGTTTTCTTCTTGCATTTCCCAATTCAAGGCTTCTTGGATTTTCTTGCGTTGCCTTCATGGAAAAATCGGATATTGGGTTGGTGTTAAGTTTACTGGGAAGAACTATTTTGCTTGGAAATTTCAATTTCAGATTTATGTTTAAGGCAAAGAATTATGGCGATTCATTGATGGTACAAAAAGTGTACCGGAGGATCGAACTAAAGCTGCTGAATGGGCAGCCAAGGATGCTCGTGTCAAGAGCTGGTTACCGCAGACTATGGACCCCTCCATTGTAGTAAATTTGCGACCCTATAAGACAGCCAAAGCTATGTAGGATTACCTCAAAAAAGTTTATGATCAGAATAGCTCGGCTCGACGTTTTCAACTGGAATATGAGATTTCCAATTACAGTCAAGGGAATCTATCAATTCAGGATTATTACACAGATTTTATAACTTTATGGACTGAATATACTAATATTGTTTACGCTTCTATTCCAGCTACCTCTTTAGAAGTTGTTCAGCTTCTTCATCAAACTAGTCAACTAGTCAACGAGACCAGAGTTTGAATCTGTACGTTCTAATTTGCTGTTACGGACACCTTCTCCATCATTGAACATCTGCTTGAATGAACTTCTTAGGGGAAGAGCAACGTCACTTGACAAGCCACTTTGGAACAAGAAGGGAAATCCAATGTTCTTGACGTTGCATATGCTGCTCAAGGGAAAAGAGTTCGCAATTTGAGTAACACTCAATGTTACAGTTGCAAGGGGTTTGGTCATATTGCAAATCAATATTCTAAAAAATTTTGCAACTATTGCAAGACCAAGGGACATATTATTTCAGAATGCAGTAAGCATCCACAAAATCGTAATCCCAATGCCTTACACACTTCAAACCATCAATTCAGTAGCCGACTCTCCAACCAATAGTGTTCAGGCTCAACCATCTGTCTCTTCCATTACTCAAGAGAATGTTCAGCAAATGATTATTTCGGCTCTTTCTGCTTTGGGTCTTACTGGTAAACTTTCATCTCTTTCTAAGTTTTGGCTCGTTGATTCAACAACATCAAATCACATAACTCCTTCTATTGATCATCTTATTAATGTCAAAAAATATGATGGAGACTTGCAAATTGAGACTGCCAATGGAAATCTTGTTCCTATCACTGCAACTGGTGATATCTCTTCTTCCCTATCTATGAAACATGCATTTATTGCTTCTGGTTTATCTACTAATTTACTTTCTGTGGGACAAATGGTTGACAATAATTGCAAAGTTATTTTTTCTCCCTTTGGTTGCATTGTGCAGGAGTTGGTGTCAGGGAAGACAATAGCGGAGGGATCTAAAATGGGCAGACTCTTTTCTCTTCCACGTACAAAAACAACCAAGCCTACCTCCGAGTGTTCTTTTCTTTGTCATTTTGTTCAACCTGATCTCAAGCTATGGCATAATAAGTTAGGCCATCCAAATGATATAATTCTTTCTTACATGTTCAAGTCTGGGATGTTAGGCAATAAAACTCAAGTTTCTAATCAATATGTTATCTCTGATTGTGATAGTTATATAATGGGTAAAAGCAAAACTCTACCTTTTTCTTCTGGCGAAACTCATTCTTCTCATTGTTTTGATTTAATTCACAGTGATGTACGGAGAATTTCACCTGTTATATCTCATGCCCAGTACAAATATTTTGTAACCTTTATTGACGATTATAGTTGCTTTACTTGAATATATTTCTTGCATCGTAAATCTGAAGTTTTTGATACTTTCAGAAAATTTTTAACTTTGGTTGAAAATCAAATTTCCAAAAGCATCAAAATTTTTCGTTCTGATTCTGGAGGTGAATACATGTTAAAACCACTCCAAGAATTTTTGCAAGAAAAATTGATTATTTCTCAACGTATACCCCTCAACAAAATGGAGTAGCTAAGAAAAAAAATCACCATCTTCTTGATATGGTGTGTTCCTTACTTATTCATTCTTCAATCCCCTTAAAATTTTAGGTTGAAGCTTTGACAACCAATGTTCATCTTATTAATCACCTTCCTTCACCCACTATTAATAACCAAACACCATATTTTTTTGTTACATGGTCAACACCCTGCATATAATCATTTACGCCCATTTGGTTGTATCTGTTTTATTTTTCTTCCTTCTCATGAACGACATAAACTCTCCACCCAATCTGTGAAATGTGCCTTTCTAGGATATGCCCCTCAACAAATAGGTTTCATGTGCTTTGATCCCTCCATTGGCCGACTTAGAGTTTCTTGGAATGTTATTTTTTTAGACCACCAATATTTTTTCCCTTCTTATGCCAATGGTTTCGATCTTCCTACCCACTCCTTCTTGCCCGCTTTTACCGATGAATTCACTTCTTCCACTTCTACTTCTTTGTCTTCTAACACTCGATTTAGGCCTGGTCTTGTTTATACAAGACGGAATAGGAAAGAGCTCTGTTCTGCGAATCCTCCAACAGCATCAACTCTCCCATCAGCTCCAGCTACTGAGTTGCTGTATCCTACTCCTGCGCCAACTCCTCCATCAGTTACTGACCTAGAGCAGCCCCCACTGCGGAGATCCACTCGCACTTCCAAACCTCCTGACAGGTATGCCTACTCTCCAGAGAGGTTTGGAACTCATAAATCTTTAGCTGCTACCATCTCCTCTATTGCTATTCCTAAATCTTATTCCGAAGAACTGAAATATGATTGCTGGCAACAAACTGTTCAAGAGGAACTTGATGCTTTACAAATTAATGATACTTGGGAGATTGTACCATGTCCAGCTTCTATCACTTCGATTGGTTGCAAATGGGTATTTTCTGTCAAATTTAAATCTAATGGGTCATTTGGTCGATGTAAGGCTCGCTTGGTGGCTCTTGGAAATCGCCAAGAATAGGGGGTTGATTATGACTAAACCTTTGCTCCAGTTGCAAAGATGACTACTGTTTGCACAATTTTGCCTATTGCAGCTTCTCAAGATTGGGTAATACATCAAATGGATGTCAAAAATATGTTTATTCATGGGGACCTCAAAGAAACCATTTATATGAAGCCTCCTCCAGGTTTGACTACTGCCTCTAACAATGTCAATCGTCTGAAACGCTCCTTATATAGGCTGAAACAAGCTCTCCTCTGATTGTCTTTTGTGTAAAGTTAATATGATCCCTCATTGTTTTTGCGGAAGACCTCTGTGGGAATTATTACTCTACTTGTCTACGTAGATGATATCTTAGTTACCGGTACTGATATTGGTGCAATTCAGACTCTCAAATACTCTCTACATTCTATCTTTTACATGAAAGATCTTGGCTCTCTTAATTATTTTTTGGGTCTTGAAATTCATAGAAGCAATAAAGGTATATTTGGAAATCAATATCAGTACATTAATGACATTATTGAGTTGGCTGATCTACAGAACTCTGATCCAGTTCCTACTCCACTGGAACTTAATTTCAAGTTGAGGTAAGATGAAGGAGATCTCCTTCCAAACCCAACTTTATATCGGCGTCTTGTCGGAAGTTTAGTTTGCTTGACTATTACTCGTCCGGATATCTCTTTTGCAATTAATTTGATGAGTCAATTTATGACTTCCCCACGTCATTTACATATG
The DNA here is from genome assembly GCA_037975025.1 of Excoecaria agallocha. Taxonomy (NCBI): domain Eukaryota; kingdom Viridiplantae; phylum Streptophyta; class Magnoliopsida; order Malpighiales; family Euphorbiaceae; genus Excoecaria; species Excoecaria agallocha. The sequence continues at coordinate 41,814 of JBBPFJ010000405.1, forward strand.
GCAACTGTTAAACGAATTATTCGTTACCTTCTAGACACTCCTGCTCGTGGACTTTTCTTCCCTATAGGTTCACAACTTAATCATGTTGCCTATAGTGATTCTGATTGGGCTGGCTGTACAGATACAAGGCGTTCTACTACTGGTTGGTGTGTGTACTTAGGTGATGCTTTGATTTCCTGGAAATGTAAGAAACAAGAAAAAGTCTCTAAATCATCCACAGAGGCTGAAAATCGTGCCATGTTAGCCACTTGTTCTGAAATTACTTGGTTGCGTGGTTTGCTATCTGAGTTGGGATATTCTCAGTCTGTTCCTACTCCTTTGCATGCTGACAATACTAGTGTTATTCATATTGTCGCCAATCCTGCCTACCATGAACGCACCAAACATATCGAAATTGATTGTCATTATATCCGCGAATCTTTTGGACAATGCCATTATAACTCTTCCTCATGTTTCCACAGATCAACAAATTGCAGATATCTTGACTAAATCACTTCCTTCTGCTCGACATCAGTTCTTTGTACACAAATTGATGTTGTTTGATTCACTAGCATCAATTTGAGAGGTGATGTCAATGCCAACTTGCATTTATGGTCAAATGATACTGTAATTCGTTGTTGTATCTATTAGTGTTATTCTTACCTTTCTAGATTAATATTTCAGTTGTATTTTAGGGATGTAATTGAGTGAATCAGGGCAATTGGATGGAATTGATTTTACAAAAATCATTTGTCTTCTTATTCAGTTTTGATAAGATGCACACGATTGTGTTAACTGATAGACTCAAAACTTCTGTCAATAGCACATTCTAGGAGGAAGGAGGGAAGAGGAGCAAGAAAAAAAATAAGAGAGATTGCACATCAATGTTAACTTTGCATACATAATATTACTTTTTCTTATGTGGTCAAGAACATAGCAGCAATCAAAGTAATAACTCTAAAGAGAACATCAGTTAATATTACTTAAGATATCGTTTCCCATGGATTGATTTCTTGAACGTAGATGTTAAAAAAATTTGAGCATTACAGAAATGATAAATTCAATATTTGGAAAGAAAATACTTTATGATTATTAATAATACTGTAACAGCGATTATTACAGAACTAACCTTCATCAGAGACATGTCAATGCAAACACCACCATGAGGTGATAAGGTGTGACCCTCAATTGATGTAGCTCCACCATAAGGTACTATAGGGACCTGATTAAGTAACAGTATTCCAACTTACGACTTGCTTCAATGTGGAAACACACCAATAACCCAAAGTAATCAACTACACTTTATCTATACAAGTCTCTTCCTTCTTTTGAGGAAATCATAATCTGTACTCAATTTCCAGATTTGTGAAAGAAATCATGCGTTGTAATGTTCTTATAGTATGATCAACAAGCACAAAAACCACCATTTACATGCTGTTGGTTAATCTATCTTGTAATATAATTTTGTAATTAAGGGTAGAATAGAAATTTCCCTTTAGTCTACTTGTATGCCTATAAATATGTCTTTGTATCATTTTTTATGTAACCTAGAGATAATAAGAAAATCTAGAGTTTCAGAAATCTTCATGGTATCAGAGCCACTGTCGTTTCGAAGGTCGAGTTAACTCCCTTCCGCAGTTATTTTTCCGGTCACCCTTCCTTTTCCGGCGAGTCTAGAAGGACGTGTTTCAACCCTTATTTTTCGACACCGCCCCCATAGGAAGATAGATCGGGTCAAGATCGGCCTGTGCCCAGAATTCCGGAGCCGTCAGAAGCCGCGCGTGAGCACACGCGCCGTCGTCAGTTTCTGGCCGTTCTCCACTCGCCGGCGCGTGAGGCGCGTGACACCACCTCCGGCCACTTTTTTGCTGCCATTTTTCTTCCGACCTGCTCGCCTCTCTGTTCCGCCTCCGACCCACTAATTTCCGGTGACTGCCGACGTCCTTGGTTTCCGGGTCACACGTGAACAGGTTCTTTTTCTGGGTTATTTTCTCCCTGCTGTGTTTCTGATATTTTTTTGGCTGTTCCGGTATGGCAAATGTTAAGGATGATCATAGGGAAATTGAGAAATATTATCCCATTAATGACAATCCCTATTCTCAAATTAGTCCAGTCAAACTTGAGGGAAGCAGTACTTATTTAGCCTGGTCTAGATCATGTTTATTGTCAATCAAGGCTAGGAGGTTGCAGGCTTATATTGATGGAAGTCAAAAATCACCATCTGTCACCGATCCTAATTTTAATCAATGGGAATCAGATAATTCACTGGTTATGTCTTGGCTCTTGAATTCTATGCATCCTAAAATCTCTAGACAGTATTTATTGCTTGACACTGCAAAGAAAATATGGAAAGCTGCAAAAACCACCTATTCTCGAATGGGAAATGATGCTCGTATCTTTGAGCTTAGGAACAAAGTTCATGGTACAAAACAAGGTGAGCTTACTGTTTCAGATTATTTCTCTGAGCTTGGTAGTTTATGGCAAGAACTGGATTATTATCAGGATTTTCAAGCAAAGTGTGTTGATGATGCGGTGCTGATTCAAAAGATGATTGAAAAGGAGAGGGTTTATGATTTTTTGGCTGGTCTAAATCCTGAATTTGATCAAGTGCGAGTTCAAGTTATTGGCAGAACTCCATTTCCTTCACTCGAGGAGGCACACTCTTTAATCCAGCAGGAAGAGACAAGAAGGAGTGCTATGCTTTATACTGCACCTATCGATAAGTCGGGTTTGACTGCCCATACCTCTTTTGAGCAACAAAAAGGTATTCTTTCTGATAAAGATCATTTGCACTGTGATTATTGTGGTAAGCCAAGGCACACTAAAGAGACCTGCTGGAAGTTGCATGGGAGACCTAGTAGGGGCCGTGGGGGAAAACGAGTTAATCCAACAAGAACTCAAGCACATGTATTAGAAACAGTGGAATCATCTAAGGAGTTGGCTTCAGTTGAGAGTCTCTCTTCTGATGAGATTGTGCATTTCAGGCGTCTCCTGTCTCAGCTCACTCCTTCCTCCAGTGCTACCTCTAATTTGGTCAAGTCAGGTACTAGTTTTTCTCATCATAATTCATGGATTATTGATTCTGGTGCGAATAGACATATGACAGGCATTTCTAAAGGTTTTCTTAACTACTCTCCTTGTTTAAAAAGGGATAGTGTCAGGGTAGCTGATGGGTCTTTAACCCCTATTTCTGGAACAGGTTCTGTTGTTTGTACTCCTAATATTAAATTGTCTTCTGTTCTCCATGTTCCTCAATTTCCTGTCAATCTTTTATCTGTCAGTGCTATCACTAAAACTCTTAACTGTAAAGTTGAATTTTTTCCTGATTTTTGTATCATTCAGGATCTTCAAACAGGGAAGAGGATTGGCAGTGGTAGAGAGCATGATGGCTTATATATGCTGGAAGACAGTCAAGAGTTGGCTCTTTTTGGGGGTTATCAGGATGTCAACCAGGAGATCATTCAGTGGCATAGACGATTAGGGCATCCTTCATTTTTTGTTTTAGAAAAACTATATCCTAGTTTATTTGCTAAAACTCAGTTGGATTCTTTATCTTGTGATGCTTGTGAGTATGCTAAACATACTAAAAACACTTATCCTTTGAGTGATAATAAAGCCAATGAGCCTTTTATGATTGTTCATTCTGATGTTTGGGGACCTACACAAATTGCCTCTTTGTCTGGAAATCGATGGTTTGTTACTTTCATTGATTGTTGTACTAGAATGACTTGGGTGTATTTGATTAAGGCAAAGAGTGATGTTTTTTCCTGTTTTCAATTGTTTCATAAAATGGTTCACACTCAATTTGATGCAAAAATAAAAATTTTGCGGTCTGATAATGGGACAGAATATATGGATAGTAGGTTTGGTACCTATTTGGAGTCACATGGTATTATTCACTAAACTAGTTGTCCTTATACTAGTGCTCAAAATGGTGTAGCTGAGAGGAAAAATAGGCATTTGTTAGAAGTTGCTAGATCTCTTATGTTTACTATGCATGTTCCAAAGTCATTTTGGGGGGATGCTGTATTAGCGGCTGCCTATCTTATTAATCGAATGCCTCTTAAAGCTCTTAACTTTAGGACTCCTGTAGAAGCCTTAACCGGGAAAACTGGCTATACTGTTCCACCAAAGGTTTTTGGATGTGTTTGCTTTGTTCATACTAGGAATGTTGGGAAATTAGATCCGAGAGCAATGAGATGTGTGTTTGTTGGATATTCTCCAACTCAAAAGGGATATAAATGCTATCATCCTCCATCTAGGAAATTCTATGTGAGTATGGATGTTACTTTTCGGGAGTCTGAACCTTATTTTGGCACTCTAAAATCACCTCTTCAGGGGGAGAATAGTGAAGTGATAATGAATGTACCCGTCCTATTTGGTGATCGAGTTCAAAAGGAAAATGAAGAGGTTCTTGATGTTCAGGGGGAGCAGAATTTTGATGTTCAGGGGGAGCAGAATTTTGATGCCTCTTCAGGGGGAGAATAGTGAAGTGATAATGAATGTACCCGTCCTATTTGGTGATCGAGTTCAAAAGGAAAATGAAGAGGTTCTTGATGTTCAGGGGGAGCAGAATTTTGATGTTCAGGGGGAGCAGAATTTTGATGTTCAGGGGGAGGAGAATGAGAGTGTTGGTCGTTTAGATAGACCTGACTTGTTGAGATACTCGAGGAAGAATAGGTCTGAAGAAGCCATCATGCATTCTACACTGTCAGAATCCTCGGGTGAGTCACTTCTTGATTCTAATTTAAATTTGCCCATTGCTCAAAGAAAAGGAGTCAGGTCATGTACAAAACATTCCATCTCTAACTTTGTCTTTTATGATTCTTTGTCTCCCTCCTATAGAGCTTTTGTCTTATCTCTTTTCTCTATGTCTATTCCACAGGATTGGAGAGAAGCTATTAAGGATCCAACGTGGAAAGAAGCTATGGTTGAAGAAATGAAAGCTCTCTCTAAAAATGAGACCTGGGAACTAGTTGCATCTCCAGATAAAAAGTTAGTCGGTTGTAAGTGGGTGTTCACAATAAAACACAAAGCTGATGGTTCAATTGAAAGATTTAAAGCTAGATTAGTGGCAAAGGGTTTCACCCAGACTTATGGAGTTGACTATCAGGAGACATTTGCACCAGTTGCTAAAATGAATACGATTAGAATCTTACTATCCTGTGCAGCCAACTTGGATTGGGATTTGCTACAATTTGATGTGAAGAATGCATTTCTCCATGGGGACCTGGAAGGAGAGGTTTATATGGAGATTCCTCCTGGTTTTGATGATGAGAGAACTCAGGGAAAGGTGTGCAGACTGAAGAAAGCCTTGTATGGGTTGAAACAATCTCCAAGAGCTTGGTTTGACAGATTCAGCAAAGCTATGATATCTTTCGGTTATCAACAAAGTAATGCTGATCATACCCTCTTTATAAGGCACTTCAAGGGTAAGATCACTCTTCTCATTGTTTATGTTGATGACATAGTAATGACAGGGGATGATAAAGAAGAGATGGTTCGTCTGAAGAAGCTCTTAACTCAGGAGTTTGAAATCAAGGATCTTGGAAAGCTACAATATTTCTTGGGAATTGAAGTTGCCAGATCAACTAAAGGGATCTTCATTTCTCAAAGAAAATATGTTCTGGATCTTTTGGATGAAACTGGTATGTTGGGATGCAAACCAGCAGATACACCAATTGAAAGTAACCATAAGTTACACACAGGAACTGAAGGATCAGTTGACAAGGGCAGATATCAAAGACTGGTCGGTAGACTTATCTATCTATCTCACACTAGACCAGATATTGCTTATGCAGTTAGCTTGGTGAGTCAGTTTATGCATGATCCTAGAGAATCTCATCAACAGGCTGTTTTTTGCATTTTGCGGTATTTAAAATCAGCTCCAGGAAGGGGTATCCTTTTTTCAAAAATTGGTCATCTACGAATTGAAGCCTTCACAGATGCAGATTGGGCTGGATCTTTAGATGATAGAAGATCCACATCTGGTTATTGTACATTTGTGGGAGGTAACTTAGTCACTTGGAGAAGCAAGAAACAGAGTGTAGTTGCAAGATCAAGTGCAGAAGCAGAATATAGAGCTATGGCTCAAGGTGTTTGTGAGTTGTTATGGTTGCAGAAGTTATTAGCAGAGTTGAATTTGGCTGGAAAAGACCGACTATTTTTGTATTGCGATAACAAAGCTGCAATCAGTATTGCTCATAATCCAGTTCAACATGATAGGACAAAACATATAGAAATTGATCGACACTTCATCAAAGAAAAATTATCTGATGGTGTTTTAAGCCTATTTCATGTAACGTCGGACAGACAATTAGCTGATGTTTTTACAAAAGGACTCAGCAGTCGAGCTTTTCATGCCATAGTTTGCAAGTTGGGCATGTGTAATATTTTTGCACCAACTTGAGGGGGAGTGTTGGTTAATCTATCTTGTAATATAATTTTGTAATTAAGGGTAGAATAGAAATTTCCCTTTAGTCTACTTGTATGCCTATAAATATGTCTTTGTATCATTTTTTATGTAACCTAGAGATAATAAGAAAATCTAGAGTTTTAGAAATCTTCAATATTCC
>JBBPFJ010000406.1:0-44240 GCA_037975025.1 Excoecaria agallocha
AACAGAGACTGGTGTTCAAGACATCCCTCTTATTAGCCATTTTAATTAGGTGTTTACTTATAATTGAGTTTTAAAATTAATCCCCTTTCCTGTCTTACACAATGTAGGTGATAGAATTTAAAACATCCCAAATAAACAAAAAGTGGTAAATAAATAAAATCCCACTTAAAAATTATTATAGAGGCAAATCATAAAAAAAAAAACAACAATCATACACAAAACCAGATCAATATACATACATAAAATGGGCTATTAATTAATTTGGAAACATTGGTTCCTTCATGCATATTTACAAAAATCTCTTTTATTACATTAGGTGGATTTGGGTTAAAAAATTAGACATTGGTCCATATTTTAAAAGAAAATCCAATTTATTTGATAGAAAAATTTTAATGTCTTTTATTTTCTCGTGAAAGAAAATCCTTTTTTAATAAGTATTTTAATCCCAAAAAAATAATACATCCAAAATAAAATAAAATAAAAATAATGGCAAAAAAATAAATAAATGAAAAAAACTATAATAAATGAACAAAATAATCAAGTGTTAGAGAGTATGCCCTAGAGCCCATGTAAAAGGGATGAATTTCATATGTATGAATTTATATTCTTAATAAAAGGAATTATTCATTTATTAATGCTATGTTTAAATATACGAGTTTGTAAATCTTAAATTAATAAATGAAGTCTTTGATATTATAAACACAGTGCAAAGACAATCATGAAAGTGTTCATGATATCAGGTGTCTATTGCATGCAAATGTGTTAATATCTAAATATCCCTAGTCATAGAATTAACAAGATAAGACATTGTTAATTCAGATAGACTAGTACATATTATGCTTCTTGAATGGCTCAAGCAGTGGTTTTCATAACCGTGATTATGAAAGATAATCAAAGATAACATGTGGATGCTTGTTAGAAGAACAAGTTCATTGGAGACCTGCAAAGAGAATCCTCACATGGATATTAAATCTATGTCAGTGAGGAATCTCTTCATAGTAGTTGTGCAAGTATCCTTAGACTTGAGATCAATAAAGTTATCTTAAGTAGCAAGTGGTATATTTTGACTCCATAACTGATTACTTCCAACTGGGAGTGAACATAGTTGGGAGATTGGGTATATCATGACCTACTTGAAGATATTTGAGTGATTGACAAAGGATTCACCATCCCAAATTTAATAAGGAAAGTTATCTCTCATGATTCTATAATTGCCTTGTTTAGAGAATCTTTGGCTAGAGTAATATGCCAAGATGGATAGAGATCCATGGAGGGCATTTTAGGAACAATGGTTAAATTAATAGAACATACATAATTAGATTTATATGAGTTGATAGAAATTCATACTCAGAATCTAATTGAGATAAAAGTGGTGGAAGGAGTAATTGCACGGTAACTGTTTCTATGGAAGGGTATAGTCAAACCACTTGACTTTCCTGACATTTGGGTTGTCATGATGCCTAGCTAGAAGCCAGTCATGATTTTTATAATAGTGTATCAAGAATATCAATAGGGATTGATAAAATGATTTAGAGAAGTTTAAATCATGTGAGTTTTGAATAGAACTCACAATTACATATTATACTACCAATATGGACAGGAACCCAATAGGTCACACACATATAGAGAAAACGATAAAATGATAAAATAACAAGGATAATAATATTTGATATTATTATGGGAATAGAGAAGTGAATAAGAGAATAATTAATTAAAGAGTTTAATTAATTAGGATCAAGTAAAATTATTCGCGAAACTTTTGAGAAATGTTCTGTAAAATTTGACCTAATTAAAATAATGTATTTTATAATTAATTATTATTGGACTATAAGTGTTATAGGGCTGATATAATAATTAATAGATCCATTGGAGGAATTACAGAGGCCCAGAGAAGTGAAGTTGGCGCAGAAACCCTCCAGAAGAAGGGCCACACGCCAACTCCAAAATAGAAGGCTTTAGAGGCCTACTTCATGGACAAAAATAAATTAAATATGTTACATAAGTGTTTTAGAGCCTACACATTTAATTTTTTTGGATTTGGAATTCATTTGGGAAATTAAATCCAAGTATATGTACAAAGGGCCTAGTTTGTGGGTTTTGTGCATAGTCTTTTGTGAAAGGGCTTAAATTGAATTTAATTGAGTCCAAATAATTATAAATAATTCCAAAATCCCAATTAATAATTTTTCAGCAATTTTAAAGAGCCCAATCCCATTATGAAGTTGGATTTTTTAACCTAACTATAAAAATCCAAGAGATGTGAAATTTGGGTTAAGTAAGTGTGAACAATTAAGAAAACACTCTCTCTCTTTTCTCTCAACCCTAGCTGCCACCTTCCCTATCTAGCATCTAGGGATTTTGACCAGCCCTTGTTCCTCTCAGTTGTTGGTTCTTTCAATCCTTCTCTAGTGTGGATTACTCATTGCAGGTGTTCGATTTTGGACATTGTGGTTTGCGACAACCCGGTGAGAAGTAAAATCAACCGTTCAACAAAAATCAAAGGTGATTTTTCTTATTCTCATTAATATGTATATTGTAAATTTATGGTAAGATCAGATATATTGGTTAAAAATTTTAAATTTTGTTTATGTATGAGATGCATGTAACCGATAATTTCCAACATGATATCAGAGCCTCGATTTTGCCATGAATATATAATTCTATATTTTTCTGCGGAATAAGTTTTATTTTTGAGTTATTTATTTCATGAACTTTAAATATTAGATTTTCTTGTTCATGAATGAGAAATTTTAATTTCTGGATATATGTGTGATGAAATAAATAAAACGAAAACAAAAACGATTTTTTTGAGAAAGGGATCATGGTTTTGCGTGAATGGCTTTTAATTTTAGGGGCTGTTCTAAATTAATTTTTTATAGATCCACTCTAAGATCATTCTGATGATAATTTATGTATTTAATATGTGATATTAAGCCATAGGATCAAACGAAATTAAAATCGAACAAGTTTTGCATGAAAACTAGTTTAGTCGAAAAGTTCGATAAATTGGTATTCTTGGTGTGTTCTTGATGTGTTCTTATTTAGAAAGATTTTTAATCTTCTAAATTTGATATATCTGATATATTAAAGTGTTTTTAATTAATTGGATTAATTAAAATGGGCCTTAAATTAATTGAATTAATTTTAATTCATTAAAACCACTTAATAGGCTTAATTATGTCTATGGACTTGGTTTAAATTAGTGAATGACTTAGTGGGCCCAAGGAGCTGATTTAAATTAAATATTGAAAACTATAATTAAGTTTATTAATGGGTTTTAAGGGCTGGAGTGGGCTTGGCTCATTCCAAAAGGCCCAAATGGTCCAATAGACACAAAACTAGTTTGTGTGTGAACACACTTTAGAATTTTGTTGTGTGGGTTTCGGCCTACCATTGTTTTAAGCCCAAAATTGATTTTTTAATTATTTAATATGATTAATTAAATAAATAATCAATTGATAATTAATTGATAATCAATTGGATTGATAATTAAGGTAAGAACACATACATGCAAAAAGGTTTCCTAAAATGAAAGTTTCCAAACTGGAAAAAGTTTCCTAATTTGATCACATTATTAAAATAACTCAAAAGTTTGTTTCAAGAGTTGAAACAAAGTTAGTAATCCATTATATGTTTTACTTTATGCATTAGAAATGTATATAAGGGTGTATGATTGACATGATGGATAGTTATGGACAAGGCCCAATGTGATTGAGCATTATGCATGTTTTGGCCCAATGAGGACTTTCATGTCCTGGCCATTTGTTTTTGGTTTGTATTTCTTTTTCAAATGGTAATATGTAATTAGATTACTTAGATTAGAATTAGAGATAGAGATGGAGACCACTATCAAGGAGCAAGATGGGCCGGATGAAGATCCAACAAGATTGAAGATAATGTAATTATTTTTACTTGTTTGAATCATGCATACTACCTAGGTGTGACCTTTTGATTTTCCTTTTGCTCGGGAAAATTAATGTAGTAAAGTATATAACTATACCATATTTGTATGCTTATATTTATGTGATAGATATAGGATGCATACCAATGTATGCCAACAATGTATGATGCGACTTAATTAACTAAAATCCTCAAACAAATACTAAGGTTTATAAGCCTTCCATTAATTTGAGGAGAACCAGAGTTCTTTATAGTGTGGGTTGTTGACCACAGTCAAGCTCACATTATATCGAATATGTTCAAATCTAATTAAATGGGTCATCTTAGCTAGCCCATTAGCTTGTTGACCACAAGGCTAATGGTTCTAGAGAAAAGATTAGAAAATGCATATATGATATGCATGCATCAAGAGTTGATAACCTAATGATCCAATAGTTGTGTAGAGAGACAATTGGTATAGAGATACCTACCTTTCAAGGGTATGGAGTTTGGCTTGTTGACCACAGTCAAGGTCAAATTACATATCAAGGATTGGATATTGGCCCACTAGGAAAACCATCAGGTTTTCTCAGATTAAATAGTGAGGGCTATTAATTCGCAATAAAATAGTGGGAGTAAATGGATTAATTAAAGACCTTATTAATGCATACATTTATATGAACATACTCTCATATGTTTTCTTTTCACATCTAGGTCATCATCATTAGCACATCAAATATTAATATACGATCAATCTTGGATAACAAGCTCGTTAGCAGCAACTATTCTGACTGGATCAGGCAAGTGAGAATTGTTCTCAGAGCTAAAAAGATCCATTATGTCTTAGATAAAGATCCACCACCACTTCCATCACATGATTCCATTGATGAGATCAAAGGCACTTATCAAAAATACATGGAGGATAGTGAAGCGGCAGCATGTCTGATGCTGGATGCTATGTCCTCGGAGCTTCAAAAGCAGCATGAGATGATGGATGCAAGAACCATCATTTTGCATCTTAAGGAGCTTTATTCTTCTCGGGCTAGAACTGAGCAATATGAGATTGCTCGAGCTCTATTTATCTGCAAAATGGTGGAAGGTACTTCAGCTGCTACTCATGTATTAAAGATGTATGGGCATATTGAGCATTTGAGTAGACTTGGCTATGTAATGGATAATGATCTATACATAGATTTAATCTTGTACTTGTTGGCTCCAAGTTATGCACCTTTCGTACTTAACTCCAACATGAACAAGATCTAAGTTACCATTCCTGAGTTAATCAATATGCTCAAAACAATTGATAGATCCTTTAAGAAGGATCTAAAAAGTGTCATGGTTGTCACTTCTGCTAAAGGCAAAAAGCAGAAGAAGAAGAAGAAGAAGATAACCAAGGCACAGCCAAAGATGGTGGGATCTCTAAGAAGAAGGTTACCAAGAAAGAGAATCCCAAAGAAACTTGCTTCCATTGTGGAAAGGATCACTACAAAAAAAATTGATTTTACCGACGAAATTTACCGACGAATAAAAAATCCGTCGCTAAAAGAAGATATTACCGACGGATTAGCTACGAAATCACAATGTGTCGGTAAAAATAAAAATTGCTAAAATGGCGACATTTTTAGAGACCAAAATGAAAACGGTCGGTAAATTTGGCGGGAAATAGAGGTGCCAATTTTTAGTGACGGTTTAGCGATGAAAAAACTTCGTCGGTAAGGATACAAATATTTTTGTTATGTACCGACGAAAATTCTGTCGGTAAATAATGGCAGCATATTTGGCACATTATTTACCGACAAAATAGCGACGGAATATGAGGAAATGGAAATATGAATTCTTGCGACGGTGTTTTCATTGGTAATCCGTCGTCATTATTTTATAATATTTTAATAAATATTTAAAATTTTTCTTTTTAATTTTTTTTATAAAATATCATTTTTCCAAATAAAGCCTAGACTAGATATTTTTTTCATTTAAATTATATATAATTTTTTATGTAAAATAATTAATATATTTTAGTAATACTCCTATTTTTTAATTATATATACAAAATATTTTTTGAATATTTAAAAAAAATTGTTATATTTTGATGTGATAAGTTCGATCCATACGACTTGTATTTTTTGTTATTTAAATTTAAACGGATCAATATGTAAATGAATTCATGTTACCTAAATATTTTAGGTCAAATTTAAGATTAATCTACAATAATTTTTATTATAAAATCAAATTTAATTTTATTTTTAACTTAAATTTTTTATTATTATTGTGGATCGGGGAGAGAGGAAACAGATCGAGGGTGGGGGTGGGGGTGGGGGGAAAGGGGCGGGGAGAGAGCGGTTGCTGGTTCTAGAATCCAGCCTCCTCCACCGTCGTCCAATGTCCTTCAGTCCCCTCAACTCCTTCTCCTTCACAGACGAACCGTAAGCACTATCATATTCTTATTTTATCCAAACTCTGTATAATTATGTATGCCAAGCAATTAATGGCTTTAATTAATTGATAATACCATATTAATACACAATTCATAGAGGTATTTTTATGGTTAGATAATGTTAGAAATCTGTAAATTTTTTCAATTGAACTCAAGCTAGTATTATTAAATTAAAGCTTATTAGTATATTTGAAACTCTTATTTTACATATATATATATAAAATGTTCTTATAATACTTAATTAAATAAATGACAAATTGGACTAGCTCTTTAATGTTATATATTTTATCCTTTATAGTTTCATGCATTAATAGTTCTTTTACTGTATGCTTTTGATTAACAATAATTTCATGAAAACAATAGTATTGTACCCCAATTAAATTTATACCAATAGAAATTAATGATTTAGGAAAAATTATTCTTTTAATAAATTTTTACTTAAAATTCATTCACTTAACAATAAGATGAAATTATTTTTTGTGGCATAATAGCTATCAATAAAAATACTTTTCTTTTTAGATATAAGTGTAACGCCTCGACTTTAAGTCGATTGAAAATATTTTCTAATTCGTAAATCATATTTTGATTTAGGTAAGTAGGGGTATAAATTATTGAGGAATTTAGCTTTTAAAGTATTTTATATCTAATTAAAACATATTTAGCAACTCATAATAAGAAATTAAAATAAAATCAATTAAGCAAATAGATGTATGAAGTACTACTACTACTACTACTACTACTACTACTACTACTACTACTACTACTACTACTACTACTACTACTACTACTACTACTACTACTACTACTACTACTACTACTACTACTACTACTACTACTACTACTACTACTAATAATAATAATAATAATAATAATAATATGGACCAAACAAAAAGAAGAATTAAGGTAGGTAACAAATTCTAGACGGAGTGGAGAATGCTAGAATTATTGGGGCCACAAATTACAAAATGTATGAAAAAAAAGAATGAGGAGGGAGACACAGGACGGCGTCGGGAATGAAGAGGAGAACGGGGGGCGCTGTCGCCCTCCTCATCGCCGATCACCGGTATTCCTCTCATCGCTGTCTCTTACCGCCAACCGCCCTCGCATCGTCGCTCCACCTTAGCATCGACATCACAATCTTCCCCTTCCCCTTTTTCTCTCTTCCATGGCCAAAGCCTTCACCCTCCCATTCCAGTGACTGGCCCTTATGACTGGAATCACGATCACTACCATAGGATTCCCATAGTTTATAAGAGTGCTTTATTGGTGGTTTGCACATTGGTAATTTAGTATCTGGTAGTGTTACTTGTGTGCAAGTGGTTGTGTTTACTTCATTTAGATCTGAACTCACTTTGGTATTATATGATTGGGAGTATGAATTGTCTTTTGTATAATGGCTGGGATGCTATGGCAGAATTTGAAAGTTAAATGTCTCTCATGAAGCCTGCAGAAGTGCATTATCGTTTTGATAGGCTTATAAATTTCTTGACTTAATTGTTTAAAAAAATGACGATAATTCTCTTATTTTCTCTTCGATGTTGATGTGATATATTGGGAAGTATGACAACATTCTTTTAGGTTTTTGGGAGAATAGGGCAGAGAAAACAACAATTCTTTCCACTCTGATTAACAAGACAAATGCTCAGGAAATGAAGTGGATTATCATGATAGTCCTTAAAGGTTTCTTATAGTAGCATCTAAGATTAATAAAATCTTTCTTATGTATTATTGTTGTTGTTGAAGACTTATAGGTTATTTATGACTGTTTTCCAGACTTAAAATTGGGAATTAGTGAAAAAAGCATATTTCATGAATTTCACCCTGATGCAGAAGACCTTTTTAATGTCACATGTGACTTAAAATTGGTTTGTGAAAAGTTGAAGGATCGAAACCAAAGGCATAAGCGCCAGGTGTGTCACATGTATGGAGTTATATTTTCTGTTATGGAATGTCATCATGTTTTCAGAGCTTTTCTCATATGTTTTTAAATTTGTTGTTTGGCTTTGAGTTCTTTTTATACCAATGTGGAATTTGTTGAATGAAATTCCTATATTGATGCAAGTAACATCCAAAAGTTTTGGCTTTCTAATTGTTGTCTACAGCATCAGATAGAAGCTCCTTTTTTTTCTTTACATAGCTCATAATTTTCAAATTTATGATATCTTGTGCAATTTAATAATAAGAAGTTCCTTGCATAGGCATCTTAGTTAAGAATTTGTATTTCAAGAACAATCAGAATAACTTGAGAATTTTTACCGAATGAGAGTAACCATTTTCGCTAGGGCATTTATCTGGCTTGGTTAGGTTCCTAAAATTGTTTTTTGTGCTTTCTACCATTTTAGTAACTAAGGCAATAGTTCATCAAATAAGAATTATCATTCCTTATGAGTGGAAAAATACTACTTATGACATGGAAGACTCTTTGATTTTTGAATCACTACCAGCTTCTCTGAAGTATGTGGAATTCATATATTTACTAGTGAGCTTTAAGTTTATTACATTTGCTGGGAATTTTCGGAAAAATCAAAAGCTGAACCAGCTGATGAGCAAGTTGGTTGTCAATTTGTGACCATCTAATTATTCTTTTGTTATTGATCCACATATGGTTAGTATATAGTAACAGTAAGTTTTAAAGTATCTTCATTATTTTTTAGGATATTGAGGTTGGGAAGGCTGTGCGACCCCAACTAGCTATGAGAGAAAGAGATGCACATTCTGCATGGAAAAAGGTTTTAGTTTGGTTTTTTTCCTTTCATTATCATTGAAAAAGTTGTTTTAGTTTAACTAGTTAGGATTTTAATAAAATCAGTTGCTGTTAAAGTAACTATAATGTTAGCTATCATTATTGATTATAACTAGCAGAAAGATATAATTGTTTAATGGAAATATAATGATGTTTGCAAACCTATTTATTGCAAGGATTTTATACTTGTGATGAGTTTTAGCATATGCTCTTTAGTTTGACACTGGTATTAAGCGATATGTACATTATTGACGCAAATTAAAGCATAGTAATTGTGGTTGAATATGGACAAATTTTTATTTCCTCATTCTCATTGACCATATATGAAACACATCCATTGCTTAGGCAATTGTAAGCCATCATCACAATGGTGTCATTCTATAAAGAAATCACAAAGCAAATGGAATGGCTAGTTACCTTAGGACATGCCCACATCACACACATTGCTCATACACACATTTAGACATGTATGTGTTTATGTGAGCATACATGTATAAATGAGAGCTTTATTTTTATTGCATATGTATTTTTTTGAGGTTGCATATAGATTTTAAATCTATGAACACACAAACAGAGATGTGTTTATGTCAAGACTTTTGTAGTGCTGCTACCAGCTTTTATAAGGCCCACACTAGTTTGCTCTCTCTCTCTCTCTTTCTGAAATGATCTCCTTGGTTTAATTTGAAATATTGTACGGAGCTTTAAAGTGACATCTTGAAATTCATATCATGATCTGATATTGAATAGGAGATTTGTTGTTTGGCAAGCTTAAATTTCAGTAATTGAATATGCCAATCTTTTGATGTCTAAGATATATGTGTTTCTTTTATAGGTTTTGAGACTTTATCTGGATAGAAAGACTCTTCAGAGTGTTATTTATGACTTGGTAGTTCATATTTTGATGGAGAAAGTTTTGGGGCTGCCAATCCTGAAGAACAGTAGAATGATAGGGTTTTATTTTTGGCATTGTAATTAGATTCAATACTTGTGGAAATAAAATTTTAGATAATTTTTTAAACAGTACTACAAAAATATTGTGCACAATATTTATATTATTTGCACAATAGTTATAATGTATAATATTGTTTTGATATTAAATTTTTTAATTAATATATATTTTCAATTTAAATTTAGACTTTTTGTATTGAATGTATTGTGTTTAAAACAGAAAATATATAAATTAGCAGGAAATATATAGTTTTTGCAAAAATTGTTAGAGAATAATACATAATTTATATTACTGATAAAATACCGATGGATATATTTGTCGCTGTTTTTACTAAAATAAATGAATATTTTTAGTAATAAAATTTACCGACGGAAAATCTATCGGTACTGTCGGTAAAAAGTCAAACCGACGAAATGTCCGACAATTTTTTTAATAAAATTACCAACGGAATTTTATTATATATCCATCGATAATATTTACTGACGGAATTTTTTGTTGGTAATTTGGTACCTACGAGCGTTTTACGGACGGATTATTTTCGTCGGTAAAATAATAAAAAACCGTCGATAAAGCCATTTTTCGTCGGTAAAAGCACAAATCCGTCAGTAAAAATTCATTGGTAAAATGCATTTTTTTTTGTAGTGGATGGTCACTAGAAGCATAACTGCAAGGCTTATCTAGATTCTCTCAAGGAGAAGAAGCAAGCTGATGCTTCTACTTTAGGTATTCATATGATTGAAATTAATATCTATTCTATTGCTTCAAAATAATATTGGGTATTAGATATCGGATGTGGATCTCACTTGTGTAATGATCTACAGGGGCTTAAAAGCTTTAGAAGAGTTGGAAAGGCAGAGATATGTTTGCAGTCAGCTACTTGACATAACATCTCTACAACGGTTGTGGGAACTTACCATTTGCCTCTTCCAAGTTGATTAGTACTTGAATTAAATAATTGTTATTATGTTCCAGCTTTATCCAAGAGTATTATTTCTTTAAGTTGTTTATTAAATGATTATGACATTTCTTTAAAGGACAAGTGTTGTTAAATTTTTAAGAACAATATGTTTTATGCAAAAGCTATAATTGAGAATGGTATATTTGTTCTTGATTTAATTAAAGAAGTGCATAATGTGGATACCAAGAGAATAAAACATGATAATCTAAATACCTCATACTTATGGCATTGTCGTTTAGGTCATATAAATGAGAAATGCATGACCAAATTACACAAGTCAGGTGATTTGGGATCATTTGATTATGAATCATTTGATACATATAAATCTTGTTTATTAGGAAAAATGACAAAAGCTCCCTTTATTGGTAAAGGAGAATGAGCTAAAATAGTTTTGGACTTAATACATTCAGATGTATGTGGTCCAATGACTACACATGCCAGAAGAGGTTACTCCTACTTCATTACTTTCATAGATGATTATTCCAGGTATGGATACATCTATCTAATGAAACATAAATCAGAAGCATTTGAAAAGTTCAAAGAATTTAGAAATGAAGTAGAGAAACAACTTGGCAAGAGTATTAAAACACTTAGATCAGATTGAGGTGGAGAATACTTAAGCCAAGAATTTCAAGATTATCTTAGAGATAATGGGATTTTATCTCAATGGATTCCACCATATACACCACAACACAATGGTGTATTTGAAAGGAGAAATCAAACACTATTAGATATGGTTCGATCAATGATGAGTCGAGCAGACTTGCCCAAGTCTTTTTGGGGATATACACTAGAAACTGCTATTTATGTGTTAAATAGAGTTCCTAGTAAATCGGTTGATGTTACTCCATATGAGATGTGGAATAACAAGAAACCCACGCTTTCTCATATGAAAGTATGTGGTTGTCCTGCTTATGTGAAGAGGACAATGTCAGACAAACTAGATGTTAAGTCTGACAAATATTTATTTGTGGGATATCCAAAAGAAACGTTTGGATATTATTTCTATCATCCCTTAGAATAAAAGGTATTTGTTTCAAGGCATGTTGTCTTCTTGGAAAGAGAATTTCTCCTATGAGAGGATAGTGGGAGTAAAATTAAACTTGGTGAAGTTCAAGATCCACAAATAGAAGTGGATCAACCGATTGAACCCGAGACTGAATTTCATAATGATGACATTACAGTTGAACCTAATTATACACAAAATCCTAGAAGATCTACTAGGATGCATTCTATCCCTGTGAGATATGGATTTCACGTTGATTCAAATAGAGGCATAACTGTAGTAAAGGATAATGAGCCTACAAGCTATCAAGAAGTTTTGAACAGTTCAGAACATGATTTATGGCTTAAGGCTATGCAATCTAAAATGGACTCCATGTATGAGAATAAAATATGGACTTTAACTCAACCACCTGAAGGGATAAAACCGATAGGGTGCAAATGGGTCTTAAAAAAGAAGACCGATATGGAAGGTAATATAGTTACCTATAAAGCTCGCTTAGTAGCAAAGGGCTATCGTCCAAAAGAAGGTATTGACTATGACGAAAACTTTTCTTCTGTAGCGATGCTTAAGTCTATAAGAATACTTTTAGCCATTGCAGCTCATTATGATTATGAGATTTGGCAGATGGATGTGAAGACAACTTTCCTAAATGGAAATCTGACTGAGGATGTGTATATGACACAACCGGTAGGGTTCACATCAGGAAATGGCAAAAAGGTATGCAAGCTTCAAAGATCCATTTATGGATTGAAGCAAGCCTCTAGGAGTTGGAACATACAATTCAATGAGACAATCAAAGAGTTTGGTTTCTCACAGAGTGGAGATGAACCTTGTGTGTATAAAAGGGTCAGTGGGAGTGTAATTGTCTTCCTGGTTCTATATGTGGATGACATATTAATAATGGAAAATGATATTTCTCTTCTCCAATCTGTTAAAATATAGTTATCCAAGCAATTCTCCATGAAAGACCTTGGAGAAGCATCCTATATACTGGGAATAAGGATCTATAGAGATAGATCCAATAGGTTGCTAGGTCTTTCTCAAAGTACATATATAGATAAGGTATTAAAGAGGTTCAATATGGATCTCTCTAAGAAAGGGTTTATACCCATGGTGCATGGGAAACACCTTTCTAAGTCTATGTGTCCGCAGACACTAGAGAATAGAGAGAGCATGAATAAAATACCATATGCATCGGCAATTGGTTCTATCATGTATGCTATGTTATGTACACGTCCAGATGTAGCATTTGCTTTGAGTGTCACAAGCAGATTCCAATCCAATTTTGGAGAGGAACACTGGACAGCTGTCAAGAATATCCTTAAGTACTTGAGAAGGACTAAGGATATATTCTTGGTATATAGAGAGGGCAATTTGGAAGTAAATGGGTATACAGATGCCAGCTTCCAATCTGACAAAGATGATTGTAAATCACAGTCTGGTTATGTGTTCATAATGGAAGGAGGAGCAGTTAGTTGGAAGAGTTCCAAATAAGAAACAACTACTGATTTCACGACAAAAGCTGAGTACATTACTGCTTCAGAAGTAGCCAAAGAAGCAGTATGGATCAAAAAGTTCATATCTGAACTAGGAGTAGTGCCTAGCATTGTTGATTCGATTCCTTTATATTGTGACAACAATGGAGCCATTGCGCAAGCTTAGGAACCACGGTCTCATCAGCGATCCAAGCATGTTCTTAGACGCTACCATCTCATAAGGAAAATAGTAGCTAGAAATGATGTGAAAATAAAAAAGGTCCCTACAAATGATAATGTGGCGGATCCCCTCACTAAAGCACTTTCCCAGATAAAGCACGATCACCATATAAATAGCATGGGTCTGAGACATATGAGTGATTGGCTCTAGTGCAGGTAGGAGATTGTTAAAGAGTATGCCCTAGAGCCCATGTAAAAAGGATGGATTTCATATGTATTAATTTATATTCTTAATAAAAGACATTATTCATTTATTAATGCTATGTTTAAATACATGAGTTTGTAAATCTTAAATTAATAAATGAAGTCCTTGATATTATAAACACAGTGCAAAGACAATCATGAAAGTGTTCATGATATGAGGTGTCTATTGCATGCAAATGTGTTAATATCTAAATATCCCTAGTCATAGAATTAACAAGATAGGAAATTGTTAATTCGGACAAACTAGCACATGTTATGCTTCTTGAATGGTTCAAGCAGTGGTTCTCATAACTGTGATTATGGAAGATAATCAAAGCTAACATGTGGATGTTTGTTAGAAGAACAAGTTTATTGGAGACTTGCAAAGAGAATCCTCACATGGATATTGAATATATGTCAGTGAGGAATCTCTTCATAGCGGTTGTGCAAGTATCCTTAGACTTGAGATCACCAAAGTTATCTTAAGTAGCAAGTGGTATATTTTGACTCCATAACTGATTACTTCCAACTGGGAGTGAACATAGTTAGGAGATTGGGTATATCATGACCTACTTGAAGATAGTTGAGTGATTGACAAAGGATTCACCATTCCAGATTTAATAAGAGAAGTTATCTCGCATGATTCTATAATTGCCTTGTTCAGAGAATCTCTGGCCAGAGTAATATGCCAAGATGGATAGAGATCTATGGAGGGCATTTTGGGAACAATGGTTAAATTAATAGAACATACATAATTAGATTTATATGAGTTGACAGAAATCCATACTCAGAATCTAATTGAGATAAGAGTGGTGGAAGGAGTAATTGCACGGTAACTGTTTCTATGGAAGGGTATAGTCAAACCACTTGACTTTCCTGACATTTGGGTAGTCATGATGCCTAGCTAGAGGCCAATCATGATTTGTATAATAGTGTATCAAGAATATCAATAGGAATTGATAAAATGATTTAAAGAAGTTTAAATCATGTGAGTTTTGAATAGAACTCACAATTACATATTATACTGCCAATATGGACAGGAACCCAATAGGTCACACACATATAGAGAAAAGGATAAAATGGTAAAATGACAAGGATAATAATATTTGATATTATTATGGGAATAGAGAAATGAATAAGAGAATAATTAATTAAAGAGTTTAATTAATTATGATCAAGTAAAATTGTTCGCGGAACTTTTGAGAAATGTTTTGTAAAATTGAACCTAATTGAAATAATGTATTTCATAATTAATTATTATTGGACTATAAGTGTTATAGGGCTGAAATAATAATTAATAGATCCATAAAGGAATTACAGAGGCCTAGAGCAGTGAAGTTGGCGCAGAAACCCTTCAGAAGAAGGGCCACATGCCAACTCCAAAATAGAAGGCCTTAGAGGCCTACTTCTTGGACCAAAATAAATTAAATATGTTACATAAGTGTTGTGGAGCCTACATATTTAATTTGGTTGGATTTGGAATTCATTTGGGTAATTAAATCCAAGTATATGTACAAAGGGCCTAGTTTGTGGGTTTTGTGCATAGTCTTTTGTGAAAGGGCTTAAATTGGATTTAATTGAGTCTAAATAATTATAAATAATTCTAGAAGCCCAATTAATAATTCTCCAGAAATTTTAAAGAGCCCAATACCATTATGAAGTTGGATTTTTTAACCTAACTATAAAAATCCAAGAGATGTG
This sequence comes from Excoecaria agallocha, assembly GCA_037975025.1. Taxonomy (NCBI): domain Eukaryota; kingdom Viridiplantae; phylum Streptophyta; class Magnoliopsida; order Malpighiales; family Euphorbiaceae; genus Excoecaria; species Excoecaria agallocha. Next base: position 15,569 of record JBBPFJ010000406.1, read on the forward strand.
GAATTAGGGTTAAGTAAGTGTGAACAATTAAGAAAACACTCTCTCTCTTTTCTCTCAACCCTAGCCGCCACCTTCCCTAGCTAGCATCTAGGGATTTCAGTCAGCCCTTGTTCCTCCCAATTATTGGTTCTTTCAATCCTTCTCTAGTGTGGATTACTCATTGGAGGTGTTCGATTTTGGACACTATGGTTTGCGACAACCCGGTGAGAAGTAAAATCAACTATTCAACAAAAATCAAAGGTGATTTTTCTTATTCTCATTAATATGTATATTGCAAATTCATGGTAATATCAGATATATTGGTTAAAAATTTTAAATTTCGCTTATATATGAGATGAATGTAATCGATAATTCCCAACATGGTATTAGAGCCTCAGTTTTGCAATGAATATACAATTCTATATTTTTCTGCGGAATAAGTTTTATTTTTGAGTTATTTATTTCGTGAACTTTAAAATATTAGATTTGATTGTTCATAAATGAGAAATATTGATTTCTGGATATATGTGTGATGAAATAAATAAAATGAAAACAAAAACGATTCTTTTGAGAAAGGGATCATGGTTTTGGCGTGAATGGCTTTTAATTTTAGGGGCTGTTCTAAATTAATTTTTTATAGATCCACTCTAAGATCATTTTGATGATAATTTATGTGTTTAATATGTGATATTAAGCCATAGGATCAAATGAATTTAAAATCGAACAAGTTTTGCATGAAAACTAGTTGAGTCGAAATGTTCGATAAATTGGTGTTCTTTGTGTGTTCTTAATATGTTCTTGCTTAGAACGATTTTTAATCTTCTAAATTTGATATATCTGATATATTAAAGTGTTTTTAATTAATTGGATTAATTAAAATGGGCCTTAAATTAATTGGATTAATTTTAATTCATTAAAACCACTTAATGGGCTTAATTATGTTTACGAACTTGGTTTAAATTAATGAATGACTTAGTAGGCCTAAGGAGCTGATTTAAATTAAATATTATAAACTATAATTAAGTTTATTAATAGATTTTAAGGGCTGGAGTGGGCTTGGCTCATTCCAAAAGGCCCAAATAGTCCAATAGACACAAAACTAGTTTGTGTATGAACATACTTTAGGGTTTTGTTGTGTGGGTTTCGGTCTACCCTTATTTTAAGCCCAAAATTGATTTTTTAATTATTTAATATAATTAATTAATTAATTAATCAATTGATAATTAATTAATAATCAATTGGATTGATAATTAAGGTAAGAACACATACATGCAAAAAGGTTTCCTAAAATGAAAGTTTCCAAACTGGAAAAAGTTTCCTAATTTGATCACATTATTAAAATAACTCAAAAGTTTGTTTCAAGAGTTGAAACAAAGTTAGTAATCCATTATATGTTTTACTTTATGCATTAGAAATGCATATAAGGGTGTATGATTGGCATGGATGATAGTTATGGATAAGGTCCAATGTGATTGAGCATTATGCATGTTTTGGCCCAATGAGGACTTTTATGTCCCGGCCACTTGTTTTTGGTTTTTATTTCTTTTTCAAATTGTAATATGTGATTAGATTACTTAGATTAGAATTAGAGATAGAGATGGAGACCACTATTAAGGAGCAAAATGGGCCGGATGAAGATCCAATAAGATTGAAGATAATGTAATTATTTTTACTTGTTTGAATCATGCATACTACCTAGGTGTGACCTTTTGATTTTCCTTTTGGCTCGGGGAAATCAATGTAGTAAAGTCCATAACTATACCATATTTGTATGCTTATATTTATGTGATAGATATAGGATGCATACCAATGTATGCCAACCATGTATGATGAGACTTAATTAACTAAAACCCTCAAACAAATACTAAGGTTTATAAGCCTTCCATTAATGGTGTGAAAATACATAAAAGCCTAAAATATATGTAAAAATGCCTCAAAATACACTCAGGGATGACCAAAAGGGGTGAGGGATGGCCACAAAGGGAGTAAGGCATGGGATAGAGAGACAGGCTGAGGACATCCCATCCATCAAATGATAGACAGCCATATATCAGTTTGTTTTCTTGTCCGTCACCTTTGGACAGGGCAAAAAAACAAAAAAAATGCAACAAAATTGCAGAAAAATCACACAACATGAATTCCTAGCCTCAAATATGCATTTGTAGGATCCAAATCATGCCACAAATAGTTTATAATAATGAATCATACATAAAATACATAAAAGGAACATATTTATAGAATTAAAAGAGCAACATAGAAGTTTTACATATATAATAATGGAGGAAATCAATGGACCTATCATGCCTCTATCATATGAAATAATCTAAAAATGAATCATACTTCATGTAAACATGCATATTACTCAAGTATAACAATTAAAACATACCAATATGCATCAAAAAATCATGTGATTGCAAATTAAATTTTAGAGAGAGAAAGTATGAGTGAGCCAAGATATCTTCAAGAGATATTGTGACTCTATGAATTCTGTAGTCCATATCTCTAGTCTAAATCGTGCTCCTTTGATTCTCAAAAAAAGATATGAAATTTATTTGTATGTGGTGTGCGTGTTCAACAAAAATTGATAGAGCAAAGAGTTTTTAGAGAGGGAGAGAAATTATATTTTCTTCTTCTCTAAAGGTGGCTCTAAAAAATAATGATTCACCCCCTTAGAAAACCCTAGGTTTAAGAATTTATACCTAAGGAAGAGTTTGAGTTCAATTCCAACTCAAATCTCCTCAAATTTGGAGATAAAATCCCCCAAATCTAGAAGAAATCCTTTTTTAATCAAACGTCCTCTATTAAAATCCAGAAAAGTGGGAAAGTCTGGGTTTTAAGCTAGGGACGGGTGTTCCTCAATGACGGGCAGCTGTCTCTAATCACTAAACCTTGAATTTCTTAAAATGCCCTTGGTTTGGCCTATATAGGATAAAAAGACCCATAAATGGGCACCCCTCAAGTGACAAATGGCCGTCTGCCACCACTGAAGGTTTAAAATTAGGGTTTTATGCATATTTTGTTAAAATACTTGAAAATATTTGAAAATACTTAGGAAATCATGAATTTTTTTTAAGAAAAAGTGGGAAATTCTTGATTGGAGCTTCGAGATCCGAGCTTGCTATTAGCAATATGCTATTTCCTCATCATCGGATAATCCTGATCTAAACTGGCTCGGGTCACGGTGTCTACACTTGACATATGTTAAATATTTTGTTCTCTTATTTATTTCATTCACTATAAGAAAATTAGCAAATAGCAACGAAAATTAGAAATCGAATTTGTTGAATTTCCATTGCTAATAAAAATTAGCAATGGAAAACAACAACGGAATATTCGATTGCAAATTTGACAGTTGGTATTTTTAGCAACGAAAATTATTTTTCGTTGCTATTTTTACCAACGAAATTAGAATTTTCGTTGCTATATTTAGCAACCGACATCAATTTTTATTGCTATATTTAGCAACCAAAATCAATTTTCATTCCAATTTGGTTGTTTTCGTTGCTAAATTCAGCCAGTATTATAAAAAAATTGCGATGAAATTATCGTCACTATTCCGTCACTAAGTTATTGTTATTTTTTTACACAAAATTTAAGCAAAAACCTATATCTGCTAATTGAAATTAACTGCCAATTGAAATAAAAGTGCACCTACAATTCAGTCAACACGGACCCCAAAATTCATATAAGAACTTACAGAGCTTTCAAGAAATATATTTAAAAATCACCTAATAGTTATATAAGACATGCTTTGAACTATAAAAGCATTAAAAATGGAGCTAAAAGATTTTTGTTTGTAAACTAGTTAGATTTTTATCCATACGAGAAACATAAAAATTCACTAGTTTCCATTATTAGGATTTAAATCTTATGAGAAATAGATTATATAGTGCATTGGTACAGTGCATTGTAGATCTTGCCATATGATATAGGAAACCACACAATTGGAAACAAATAAATTCATAAGAATCCCTTTATATACAATTGATACAAGACAATTTACATGGAAAGCAATGCCGGCTGCTAACAAATGGTGATGCATAAAGAAACATCAAAAGATTGACAAACTGACATCTAAAAACAATAGAGCAGCAATATATTTGTATACATTTCACACAGCTATTCATTATCGAAGATGTGGTGTTTATGGTCAAAGAAATAAATACTTTGAAACCAGAAACCAACTTTGATGTTGAGGATCAAAAGACAATAATGACCTGGGATAATCGATGACCAATTCCTTAGCTAAGAGAATAGGTATAATGATAATTGAATTTAGTGCATAGACAGAATGATATGACGTTGGCTAAATCACAATATATAAAGGAAAATAACTTTAAACCATTAAAAAACATCTTTCATAATTGGAATTGCAAAAGAGGCACATAGATGAAAAGAAATGCATCAGTATTACAACAAAAAAGAATGCAGATTGGTCAAACTACAAGTAAAAATTAAAAGATAAATGCTAGCAAACCCCATATATGACAGCTTGATATCGTGACAATTATGACAGGAGAAATTTGCAATGATGTGCCTTGAGAACAATAGTCGATTGCTTCTGAAGCATGCATGCAAGTATAAATATAAATGAATTTAAGGACTCTTTTTAAGTGTTCAATAGAACATCAATAAAGTACTTATGCCTAGACTACAAGGCTGCCAACATTTTGTGATGAAAAATATTGGACAAATAATTTGGCACTATTATCAAGCAATCAGCCTAAAAGTTATTGAACCAGACTTGCACTCGTGAAGATGCCCTTACTTCTACACTTTTCAGGCAATCCTTACACCTTGAACCAACCTAAAGAACAAACATAATCAAATTAGTTACAGAGATTATACTTAAATCTATTAAGACAGATCAAAATTTTCTCCAAAATATAAGATGTTCAAAGGTAATTCACTTCAATAATGAAGCATGAGATCAATAAAAAGCTGTTTAAATTCTGTAATTTTCCATATATCTTTGGACGTTCCAATAATTCAAAAAGTCAACAAGAGATCTTAAAGGCTACTTTGTCATTAATAAAAAAAAAGTGTTTTAAGTAAACTGACCTCATCAACTCCCAACTTTTGACACTGATCTGCAGGAAACACATCAATTATAGACAGAGCTATCTTCTTAAGTTAGAAATCCCACTCATTATGATCAATAGCTAAGCACACAACCATCCTCATCTACCACGTGTAGTGGTCTTCCAAATTCAAAGAGACATGGAATCAAATAATCAGGAGCAGATTATGAAAAATGAATTTATACCAAATAAATAACTTTTACCCATAAGAATGCTATAACTAATTTTTTCAATTAACTGCATCAACTATGCGAAGTGGCAAGGCATACAGAATCAACTTCTTGGATATTGTTGCAGGAATACATGACAGGAAAGACAACGCCGTATCTAAAATGTTTATATGGTAGCAAAAAATTGAAAGCAAAAAATGTCAAATACACATTGCATGATGACAGCTGAAGTTATGCAAAAATAATGATATATAAAAAGATATTTAAAAAGAATAAAAGATATTTATAATTGTGATGGAACTAATTTCAAAACAGTTTAAATTATTTTAAAACTATTAGTGAGTCTACAATTATAAAACCTGACTCTCTAAGCACTTGCAAATTTTACATGCAAATGGAATGAAAAGTTGCACAACTAATTAAGATTTTAGACATGGAATGAAAGGGAGAAAATAATTATAAAGCATCCGCCAATTGATCAACGTAATAAAAGAGGATCAATCCCCCAAATATCTCTTGCATATTCATGAATGGTTCGATCACTACTAAACTTGTAGGATCCAGCAGTATTCAGGATTGACATTCTTGTCCATCTCTGCTCAAAATACCATCATAATTAAGCATGATTAAGGGATAATCAAACATCATAAACAAAAACAAAAAAATTAATCAAACAAGAAATTTCTCACCTTCTGGTCTCGATATGCCTAATCAACCTTCTCTTGGCATTCCAAGTAGCTAGGAAAGTCTTTACCAACAAGGAAGTAATATGCTCGCCCATAACCTTCATCGCCTGCTAAAGATCCCATAAGTTGTGTACATATGTTATTGGCATCACAATGGATTACCCTAAGTAGGTTCACTTGATTCAAAACCAGAAAGCTGGGCAAGTTCTATCAGCTCTTGCTCTCCACTCAAGATCTGCAAGAAAATACCTGTTACACTCAAAACACCCTTCCACCTCTTTTGTAGGGTAAGATATGAGAAGAAAAGAGCAAGTATCTACAATGATTGAATGGCTACTTCATGCAAAAACTAAGGCCAACAAGAATGTACAAATCATTAAGAGAATATATAATTAAGCATATGTAGTTGCCAAGATAACATGAAAAATCATATGAGAAGTAGTAAGTCTAGTTTTGTAGCCCCTAGTAGCAGACAGCAGAAAACGCAAGGCACTCACCAAGCATTTATCATTTGGGGCTATAGAGAAAAACTATGTACAATGCAACTCTTAAACAAGAAAGTAAAAAGATTGGTGTAATAGGCTTCCTTACCTGGCCATTAATCACCCAAGTTAGAAACCCTTCAATTTTAGCATCTGCACATGCCTTGACTACTTTAGTTCCTTTCCTATATCCATCAGGAAAGCATTCGACATAGTCCAAAATTTGTGATGCCTCTTTTCCAAACATCTGCATAAGCAGAACATAGCAGATAACATAAGAAATCATGGTTAAGTTCAATGGCAAGACCAAAAGTTTCCTTTTATAGAGAATAGCATACATGACTTTGAAGAGTATGCCAGCATAAAAATTTGTACTATATTGGAATAGTTTAACTTTGCTATTGCCAAATTCACAATAGGATTTGTTTGATTTGGTATGATAGCTTTAGCCAACGATAAAACACAAGCTAATTAGTCAATTCAAGAATTGAATGTGAGCTTAATGTAACCATGCTAATGATGCCAAGCTGAATAGTAACAGCAGCCAGTACATGCCAAAAGGAGAAAAGAACCTATTTACCTAATTCTCAGTTCCACTAGTTTTTAATAGATTTGTAATCAAAAGTTGGCAAACTTTAATAGCGCAAATTGTTCTCAATATTGAATTCAGTTCTGATTAGTCTACTTCAATTAGCTGATAATTACAAAGGTTGAAGTACATGTTTTTGTTCTAAACAATGAGAACACCAGAAAGCCCCATACATTTTAGCTCCCAATAGATCTTAGATGCCTAGCAAGAGAAACGACAAAAGTACTTGATGGACTTGTTAAGTCATAGGTAACATACGGGGGTAAGTTCATTTCATCTTTTTGTATCTGTATACTATCCCAAGGATATTCAACAACTGCCTCTTGTACTTGTAGATTTACTTTATCTGAAAAACAGAATTTGATTATTCTTCACACAAATTATAATCTGCAATATCATAACTTGTTAATTGAAAGAGATACAAATTGAAGAGATTGACCTGTACATCAAACATTGCATCTGGGTTGACAATATAACCTATTTTTTCTTTAATAAAAGCAGCCACTTTTATCTTGTTCCTTCCTTTTGCTTCTCTCCATTCAGATTGGAGATCTTCATTATCTGAAAATTGTTGGAAACCCATTATTTTTCTTTTAAAAGTAGTTTTATTTTTTATCGAGTAATTTAAAAACTTATATGATTTATAAATATTAAGTAGAAAATAGAAATTTACCTTCCTAAGTGTCCTCAATTTCTCAGTGTTTAAGACCTAATCTTCTGTTTCTGTCCACTTGGTTATGATTTTGCTGAGATCTGGATTGCAGAATCTAATCCATCTTCTTGGTGTCACCCCGGTTGTCTTGTTTTGGAATTTCTCAAGCCATAACTGTCAAACTCAAAACTTCAATAGATGATCTTTGAAACAAAAATCTACTAGACGAGAACAAGAATGAGACTATGTAAAATTATGAAATAAATGAATAAAATTACAAAAATGATAAAAGGCATGGAAATGAAACTATGTAAAAATATAATTAAAAAAAGAAAGATATTGATTAACGAAGACTTTGATGGTGGTATATTAGTATTTATATAAGTTGTCGTATAAGGTAACGATTTGCTATTATGAAATAATATATTTAAAATATAATCATATTAAAACTAATCTCTGTTATCATATATATTAAATGATTTTTGTATAACGTTAAATGCTTTTTGCACACGTTATGATCAAATTAGATTTTAAAAAATAGTTATTGTTGTTTCTGAATTCAAGAAGCATGAAGTTTTATCAATTACACTGTGTTAAAAACCAATGATCAACTATCAAGCAAAAAAAAAAAACGAAAACAATTGAACAAACAAGAATTATGACAAAAAAACATTGGCATATAAACACAAGAGTATAACAAACTAAAGCTTTCTCAAGCCAATTCCAGCACACAAATAATAATAATAATAATAATAATAATAATAATAAACGAATTGCAAACCACAAATAGAAAAATATACAGAATACCAGTGTGAAGCCGTCAACAGTAGAGGATCTTAATAAATTTAAGAAGGCCACTAATTTCTATAGAACTCAATGACTTAATTATCAATTCATAAAAGGGGGAAAAAGAGAGATAATTAGATGCATAAGTGAGACAAGGAGTGGGGTATCCGCCCTGTGGGGATCCCCGATCCCGTGTATAATATTACTATAAAATTTACTAATTATTTGGTAGGAAAAAAAACAAAAGAGGGCTCAGTATATGTCTATAATGTTTTATGTTGTTAAATGCATGCTCCATACAGTAAACTAAAGTTATCAACAGATACAATCCCACAATAAAACTAGTTTCACCATGCAGTAAACTAAACTTAAACTAGAAACCAAAAAATGTGCATTGTTCACAATAAAGAACAGAAAAAGAAAAGAAAAAGTACCTGAATTTTGTAATTTTAGAAGTGCACTGATAATTTATAGCAGTCAAAGTTGGATTTTATCACTTCAAATTCAATTTTTGAGTAAGCAGTGGACAGAGAAAGAAATAATTAGCTTATTGTTTACTCATCAAAACTCAAAAGCAAAAATAAATAGGCATTGCCTATATGTACAAATTTAACAAAGAAAGAAAGAATTTCTAGAACAAAAAAACCGTTTCTAATGTAAATATGTGGTTTACATCAAGTTTGCGTTAAAAAGAAAGCCTAGTTTAATTCCAGAGGGCACCACGCACTTCTTAGTAGCCAACTGTTTCCATCCCTTTAATCCAACAGCAAGTGTATGAGGAAAAGAAAAATCATAAAATAGAACCCATATCATAAAAATGTTTTCACTTGTATGTACTATGTAGGATCATATTTTTTTTTTATCTCTTTGCTGCTATTATAGTTTTATAAAATCTTGCAAATATCCAACAAAAAACAAATCCACTTGTTATTGTCAATTTTCTTTTTGGTTTGTCAAATGATGTGTGCACCGTATGACGTTTTGGTTCATTGGATCATATACATGACTCTATATTCCTAATTAAAAACACCAAACCAGAATCATATTACACGAGAAATTAAAAAACAATTATAACACATAAACTGAATAGAATTCAGTTGAATTGTGGAATAAATTATAATTAAACCACGTTTAAAAGTACCTGAAAAGAAATATGGTTGTCCTTGGGATTAATTTTGCTTTTCTTTGGCATGTTCTTCTGCTCCTCCGATTGCAATAAATGAATTCCAATTCTGTAGCCAAATAACCTGCGTACATATATACCAAATACTATCTTAAACACAAAGGAACACGGCCGAAAATGGAATAATGAATCCACAGATTCCTAAAGCACTGTTGCCCCTAATAAACACGACATTTGCAAAAACAACCAGAAAAAAACAATCCCAATTGAACAAACATCATATTGAAGAATAAAACAGCAGGCCCAAAAGACATCAGTGAGAATTTGTAATAAACAATCCCAAAGAAACCAGCCAAGGGAGACGAAACCATTCGGGAAATTCACATCCCTAAGACAAGAAACCAACTAAAAAGGCAAGATCCAGTTTTAATAAACTAAAACAACTGGTATCAAATATAAATTGAAACAGAGCAACTTCTTTAGACAAAAAACAAGATCCAGTTTTAATAAAGCAAAACGTCCAAAACATCAACTTCTTTGGACAAAAAAAAAGACAAAGAATAGACTAACCAGTTGACGAGCAGAGGTAGACGCCGACAATGAGTTGCGGTTAGGAAGAGTTGTGCCTTCGAAGTTGGATTTATTTGATAGAGAGAGAGGGGCGGCTGTGTATGTGAAGGAGGAGAAGAAACGTGTATGCCTAGGATTTTTCTATTTTATATTTTTAACAAACATGAAAAATACTTAAATGCCCCTCATTTACCAACGAAATTTAAATTTCGTTGCTATATTAGCAACCGAAAATAAATTCGGTTGCTATTTAGCAACAGAATTATTTTCGATTGCTATTTTAGGAATTAAAAATAAATTTTTTTGCTATTTTAGCAACCGAAAATAAATTCGGGTGCTATTTTTCATTGAAAATAAAAATTAGTAACGAAATTCTATTTCGGTTGCTATTTTAGCAACTGAAAATAAATTCCATTGCTATTTAGCAATCGAATTATTTTCCATTACTAAATTAGCAACGAAAATCATATTTCGTAGCTATTTTTTTGTTCCAAATTTTTTCCGCCGTCTGTTATCGCCTTAATTAGCAATAGAATAGTGATTTCGTTACTAATTTCCATTACTATATTTTGACACCCAAAATTCCCTCAACTTTTAGCAACGGAAGATAACCAAATATTTTTCTGTTGCTAAATCTACAAAGTTTAACCAATTTTAGCAACGAAAATTAATTTTCGTTGCTAAATAGCAATGGAATTGGTTTTCCGTTGCTAATTTAGCAATGGAATCATTTTCGTTGCTATTTTCAGATTTTCTTGTAGTGATTTCTCTTTCAATATTCATCATTATTAAATTCTTTTTACTGATAACCCATCTGTGAGTGTAACCGGGCTAGCACTGCAGGTAAGTTCGTCTTTTCCTTTCTTTATTATGAAAAAAAGGCTTTTTTGATAGCAAACATAAAATGTCATAAAAAATATTTATAGTAAAAAATTGGGATATTTTGTTAATAAAATTGGACCAAAGTCCTTTTTCTTGCCAATGAAAAAGATTATCTTTTAATAATGTAAAAGATTCTTGTATATAAATTAAATAACATGGGATGTTTCTTAATAAAAGTTAGACTGGCAAGGCCCTATCTTCAAACTCTCGTAATGAAATGCTTCTTCACAACCCACATGCAAGGGCCAAAGTCCTCATCAAAATGTTACAATGAATCGTCCGATTTATAGAAATCTTTATCATTTTATTTTATGCCATGATTTATTACTTTTCTATATGTTTGGGTGCATCTTTAATTCTTATATTTGCTCTAATTTTACATGTAAGAAAAGAGATAACATGATTAATCAAAGATAAAAATAACAGTGAATTTCAGAACCATCTCTAGGTTTTTTAGCCTTACAAGGTCGGAACACCCATTTTCCAATATTCCATTGGGTGGCAACTCTACTGGGAGAATATTTGAGACTTCACTCCGAAACTACTTTTGATTTATGTGACATAAAGGGCTTACGGCTAATAAATTTTATATCTTTTTGAAATTGCATTAGAATCATGCTAGAGCCTTAGAATAAGTTAGGTGTCTTAATTTTATGACCTCGGTACATGTCCAAAGCTTTCCTTTGTCATTTACTCAATCGAGGGTAGTGTTACGAATAATCACTAGCCCAAGTCTAGTACCTCTTGGTATATCAAATGGTTACCCGATTGGTCATTATGATTATGATGAGCTAGACCCATTGACAAGGACCATGCTTGGGTAGCTCTGTAATCGAGTATCTAGACTAAAAGCCCATGTAATGACACAAAAATCTCCACTAAGATGTCCATAATAATTTTACATTGCTTTTGATGTGGGTCCTTACTTATTAAGTATGCTTAAACAAGTCCTGATGTCCACTTATCAAAGGTTGCCATGCCCTCGTAAGCTCATTTTGATTTGCTTGGGTCGCTTGAATATGCACTGATCAAAACCTTCTTTGTGTGTTTTTTTAGAGGAGTTATGCTATCAAATTTTTACCACGCACCATACGTATTCACTAGGGTCCCTTGTTGACTCATGGATTAAGCCCACCTAAGAAGAAGACTTTAACCATATGTGCGGGAGAAATAAGGTGGAGAGGATTCTTGCATGTGATTGTTGATGTTGCATTTGACAATCATGCATTTGCATCAGCTCATGCATCATGCTGACAACCCTATTTTAGCAACCATAATAGAGTCATCATCACCCAGGTGGTTTTAAGGCTCGGACAGTTTGGTTAAGAAATGATTTTTTGAGCAGACAAAAGAGTTGGTGTCGGGACAAAGTTTAAAACATGGATCTAAGTCAAGTTTATACAGTTTGTCAGAAGAGCTATTAGAAGGATATTTAAAGCAATTAGAAAGGGAAATCATGTCTGATATGACTCCCCCTGTTGGTTCCTCTAGTTCTCAAGATGTGGATAAAAGGATAGATGATCTTGAAATAAATATGATATCAATGTTTTGCCAGTCTTATAGCCAGTTTGGCCTCACTCTCAGCTGCTCAGTTGGTTGTGCCAACTATTGCTATGGTCGAATCGACTACTGTCGAAGGGATTCTAGTAGCAGCCATTGTGACCCCTCTTTTAGCAGCTAATTTTAGGAATATGGTTGTGCGAGGAATGAAAGAAGATGTCACCCAAAGTGGTCATGAATGTGACTTTATAAACGATGAGGATGAGGAATTACGGGCCCCCCAAGTACTAAAGAATATTATCCCTTAAAAGGAAAACCCTATTATGAAAAAGATGGAAGAGAAATTAAAGGCTTTGACTAGAATACTATTAATGGTAAAGAGAATCAGTCTTGAGAATATTGATTTGGACGGTGAAGATGCTTTGCCTAGCCAATTCAAGATGCCTGACTTAATGAAGTTTTACGGTACATCTGACCAATTAGTACACCAAACAATACGTTATGCTCATGAAAAGGACTACCTTCACTAAGAGGCAAAAAGTTGATTTCTTTAGTCTCATCCTAGTGGCCCCCACTGTTGACTGATATCATAGTTTGGACAAAAAGACCAAAGAAGATTAAAAGAGATTGACAGAGGAGTTCTTCAAGTAGTATGACTATAGTACCCATATGGAGGTCACTTTGAAAGATTTAGAATTGCTACAGCAGAAACCCAGAGAATTCTTTCACAAGTATCTCACTCAATGGAGGAACAAAGTGATGGAGAAGAAGAGGAAGCCTGACACATAAGACCATATTTGATTGTTTATTCGGAATGCTAGTTTTTATCTAAAAGAGGGTCTCAAAATGAAGGGATTGAAAAGCTGGGAGTCTCGAAAAGACATAGCAATTGAATTCGATGGAGAATTTCTGGCAAAGAAGGCTAATGCTGCAAGTTCGAATAGTAGAGGTTATAATAGCAACAAACAGGGTTTCAGAAGTTTAATTTTTGGTAACAATAGATGTAGTGGAGCTAATAATGGAAGAACTGTAGAAGTTTTGACTACAGGGGTTAACCAGTGATGTTACTAAGAATTAGGAAAGTCACTATCCTTGTGCCTTAGCAGGTTGATGAAAGAGGGGAAGTTACAGCCATTGCTAGCTAAACCCGCAAGGATTTAGGGTCAACCAGGACATTGGTCTGATTGGTATTGTGCCTTTCACCAGCATATAGGGTATGAGATTGATTATTGTCGTACCTTGAGAGACCATTTCTAAGATTTGATTGATTATCAACAAATACCTGATTCGGAGAAGAAAGCCAAGAAAAAGGAGGTTTACCATGTTGTTCCACCACCAGTGTTCATAGTCGGATCTAAGTTACTAGAATGGTACATTTTTAAAGATTTGTGCAGCAATGAGTATTTGGCTATCACTCATAAGGCTTAAGGAAGGGATGAAAGTTTAGATGCAAGCATAAAAGAGTCAATAAAAGTAAGTGAATCAGTTCAACTGGTGGATATATGGGATACAGAATGTGAAGTGGGCTCGATTAAGGCTGGAGAAGAGCCAAAGGACCTATGGAAACTAATAAAAAAGAGAAGGAAGTGGCAAATAAAAAGATGGTTCAAGCCATCACTAAAAGCGGTAAAGTCGTTCTTGAGGTTGAGAGGCAAGAGGAACCCACTACGCCTGCAAAAGAAAGGGGTCACAGAGGATAATCTAATTTTGAAGCAACTTAAGGAGACACCTACTTAGATTTTGGTTTGGGATTTGGTAAGACAATCGCCTTTCCATAGGCAGAAATTGGTGGAATCTTTATGTGAATCAACTGTTGCTACTACCATATCTCCTTCTAAACTGCAAGAGTTGGTTAAAGGAACTCTAAGGAGAAAATTGTATTCATTGAGATGAACCTGCCTCTGAAAGGACGCGAGCATAACTGCCCTTTGTACATTAGGGCTGAGGTGAATGGTAAGTAACACTGCATGTGTAATGGTGGACAACGGCTCCTCTATCAATGTATGCCCTTTTACAACAATGGCAGCATATGGTATTGATGAGACCATACTGACTAAGTCTTGGCTTACCATAATGGCTTACAACAACTTTAAGAGGCAAGTTGTTGGCACTTTTAGGGCAGTAGTGAAGATGGGCCCTATTAAGATAGAGGTAGAGTTTGTAATGTTACATATGCTAGCTAATTTATCTCTATTACTAGGGTGACCTTAGTTCCACAAACTAGGAGGGGTTTCTTCCACTTTATACCAGATGATCTGAATTTCGCATGAAGTTGGTATGGTCACTATAAGGCAGTGAGGGAGAATTTAGTCTCCACTTTGAGTAAAGCTAATTAGCCATTCAATGGGTTTCACGTGGTTGAGATTGGTGTCGAGGAAAAAGAAACAGAGTTCACCAGCCCTCAGCTGTTAATATGATGAAGAAAATGAGTTATATTCCAAATGCTGGATTAGGAAAGAATTCTCAGGGGTACCCTTATACCTATTGATTCAATTGGTCAAAGAAACATGAAGGGTTTGGGCTACTGTGAGAATGATGTTTAAAAGCAACTTGATCTACTACCAGGAAAGATCTCTCATCTCTTGGAAAGCTTTGTGCTAGCATCCAAAGAATGTAAGTACTGTGGAGAGGCTAGGGCTTTAAGCATGGATTTTGGCTAGATTTTTGATGCCTAGAGGTGCATGATCACCGATGATAGGTTGCTAGCACCTTGGGCTTCGTAATGGCAATAGTGGTCCATGGTTGGCAAAATTTCAATGACCAACAAAACTGATCTGATTTAAAAAAAATAGGGTGAGCAGAAATTTTAGAATTGACCCCTATTTTGTGAGTATTTTACTAAATCCTTTTTCTTTTCCATTTAGATGTATTACTCTTGAGTTACTTATGATTAAAAGCATGAATTAAGTTAATTGATTTAGAAGGAGTAAAATTGTTTGGTAAGATGAATAGAATTAGAATATAAGGTTGGAAAAAATTAATGGCATTTAAATTTGTGATTATTATGCTGGTTTTCGGCTTGAGAGAATGTTTAGTTACACAAGATTGACTTGGAGTTCTAGAATTGATGTGGAAGGATAATTAAAATTGAATGCATGGTGGGATGTGATGAAAATGGTGTTGGTAACTTGAGCAGTAGCATTTAGTAATGTTGTAAATCTAGGTTGTAATTACATTCCATTCATACATGCATGGAACAACAAATTGTTATATTAAATAATGTGTTTTGAATATATTTCTATTAAGATTTATATAAGGTGCATGTATATTTTAAATATAAAATGTGAGAGGGTGAAAAATATTTAAAAATATCAATAAAAGAAAGAATTAAGGAACCTAGTATAAGTACTTTCTACTAGGTAAATTAAGTTTAATTACAAGTTTTTGAATTAAAATTTTATTTTATTAGGCCTATAAATACATATAAATAAAAACATGATCAGTTGATTAGAACTTAATATTGGTTGAAATTATAGATATAGGCCATTATAATGACTTTTGTTTAGTCATATGGTAAAGATTTATATTGAAATTGTTATTTTCTACGATGCATGACTATATAGAATATGGGGAAAGAGTTGTTAATTTGTCTTTTATATGTGAGTTAAATGTCTAAAAGTAAAATTAAAATAGATGGATTTGGTTTAAAAGATTATAAAGTGTGTTTAAGAATACGAAAAGGGTATCTAAACTATATATAATTGATTTTCGACGATGGCCAGAAATCATGTTGTATTATTTCTATTTAAATGTTCATATTATTCTACTTTAACTTGTCTTTTAAAACTTATAATAAATCTTGGGGCTTTTTTACTTAAAATAAAATTGGAAAATAAGCAGGTGATCTAATAGACTATAAAAGGTAAACTTTAACATGTATTGTTTTAGGTTAAAATGTACTGTAATAGTCATGTCTTAAGATACACACACACACACACACACATATGATTCTGTCCGTTCAGCTATAATATATTTTGTGTATATGTGCAAGACACCATAATGAAATTACCAATGAGATGTTTAATGTTTCTTAATGGATATCAGTAGTTAAGAACTTAATGTACTTTGAGTAGTGAATTTGTATAAACATAAGATTGTTTGCAATGTTGGAAATTTATAAGTTCCAATGAATTGATAAGTAAAGAGTAAGCAATTATTTGAATTAAATGTGATTTATATACGTATGGGTATGATGGAGTTTGAATTGACTTAAGAATGGTGTGAATTGAGATATACGTATATATATAGTGAATAAATAACAAGGATTTATTATAGTTTTGAGTGTATCTAAGTATAAAGTAATGTGATAAATGACGTGTAAATTATGTACATAGAGATATAAATATGCGTATGATAAAAATTGAATTACAGAAGTAAAATTAATTTGATGAAAAGTAATGAGAAATGGACATTTAAAAGTGTGTTATACAATCTGAAATCATAAAAGAGAGATGAAATGATGATTTTATATTTTCCCGTAGTAGTCTGGATAGGAATTGGAGTAATAAGATAAGGTTGGCATGCCAATTAAAGAGGTCTAATAGTACTGCATCTTAATATGATTACCGAATTAAATGGCTCCGAGAGCTCTTTTGATGAATGTAATTAATTTGAGTTTTGGATTGAATGGCTTGAGAGCTTGGTACACACACAAACACACACACATATATATATGAATGTCAATAATGAGAAAAAGTTAAATGGACCGAATGGTTCCAAGAAATTAGTCCTATATTTAAATCCCGCTTATCTAGCTCAGTGCAATTCCATTAGATTATACTGGGGGCAAATACCGAAATTGAATAAAAGAATAAAATTTTATACTTGTATTTTGAACTAGGTGTGATTAATTGTGATTATGATTATTATGGATTGTGATTAATTGGTATTTTATACAATTATTTGTATGGTGATTAATTATGCATTACATAATTTAGTATAACTTGGTGTAATTAGAAATGTGCATATATATATATATATATATATAATCTATAATTGTTTAATATATGATGTTCATGTCTAACTGGAATTATTTATTTGTGAGAGCAAAAGAGTCGTTTTTAAACATGATATTTGACCTAGATGAGACAAAATGGTATGAGTGACTAAGAATTTTATGAAACTAATAATTTATACATGGTAAATATGTTATTTATATTATTAAATGCCTTCATGTTTAATATTGAGTGAATGTAAATTGGTAAATAAAATTAAAGCAAAAAATGTGCCAATACGGAACCATAGACTGAGTATGTTGAACTTCAGAATGTTATAACTACTAGGTCCTGATTCCCTACATGGGATATGTAGGAAGCTTGAGAATTAGTATCTCAAGGCCGAACCAAATCGTATTAACGTGACTATGAGTATTTTGGCATGTACACCATATAATAATGAAGCAAATTTTATGTATATAGATATATAAATATGTGTAAATGTGGGATTATCATAAATTAATTCTATTTTGAGAATGGATGTGCAAAATTAAAACTGAGTATATGTGAAAATAATAAGTGTGATATGCTTTTAGTTTGATTGAGATAAAGTGGAATAATAATAGAGAAAGGGCAAACATTATGTGTTGGAGTTTGAATTGGAGATGGATGGTAGAATGGATGAAATAGAAGTGCAACAAAAATTTTATAGTAGGGGAATTTTAGAAAATTTTAAGGAAAATTCTGCCAAATTTTTTATAAAATAAGCAATAATTGTAACAATGGTAAAGATTTTAAATAGAAAATTTATAATTGACCCTCTTAAAGGAAACTAAGTCCAAGTATGACCTTTGGTATCCAAGTCTTTTAACTAATCGGGTATGATGTGTTACACGCTGGGGTGACTTGGATTCATCTCAGGCAAAAATAAGGTAAGGAAATATGTGAAAGTCTGAAAGGATGCATTTTTTCCAGTCATTTATATGCAACAGCAATGTGCAAAGAAAGATGGCGCCAGACTGGAAAGTAAGTACATCATCAAAATCATCTAGGACATCAGTTAAAGGCTCCAAAGAAAAGTCCTTCCCTGAGGTACGAAGCCCTTAACCTCAGAAGGAAGGATACCCAAGGCACGAGCCATCTCTCTAGGATAGTTGGGAACAATGGAAGGGAGACATGGTCGAGTGTAGGGTGTAAACTTAGCACCAACCATCTTAGTGAATTCCTCAGGCAAAGGGCACAATTCCTGGTATATGAACCTAGAAACATGGAACCTAAAGTGCCATAACCATATAGCAGCAAATATCAGATTTCTATCAAAAGATACTCTCCTAAAAAATCTCAAGTTGGAATATAGAGCCAAAATAGGGTCCTCCCAAGTTCTCATGTCATCTAACAACTGATGTAATTTTTCAAGTGCAGAGGTTGTCATGACAGAAGTTCTCAAATAGTCTAAGTGCAAGAATGGTGGAGAAAAGCAAATAACTGAAAGGAAAAATGACCAAAAAGAAGAAAAATAAAAAAGGGGGGAAAGAGAAAATACTTAGCAGAAGCTTATTGTAAAAACGAGAGGTCAAAGGCATAAAGAGCAAGGAGGAATTATCACTATTTATAGAAAAGGGCTGACAAATGGCCGCCTTTCGAAGAGCGAGCCACTGCCAGTATGTTTGTCACCTCTGGATGGCTCAAATACATTTCTTTTGCTTGTTCCATGCATTACACAGACATATTTTTGCATTCCTTCTTGTTTTCATTTTATAGGAAATTCAAAAGACCTATGGCCAATGTAAAAGCTTTGAAAGATTATAGACATGAAAAAGGTTAGAAATTCAAAAGGTACATGAAATTTCAGGGAGTATCTAGGTTTTTAATAAGTATGTATAATTAAAATAAATAATGTGTGTGCACCCCACTCCATAACCGCCATTTCCAACTTCCTAGCATTTTCTCTCAATTTTTCTTGGTTTTCTCCTTCATTTTTCATCCGTCGTGAACTTTTAATTGCATGACACTATAGTTAGGAATAAACCTTTAAATATGAGCATGTAAATAACACTGCTTGTAGTCATGTTATTGCATCCAATGTAGGTCATTTTACTGAGACTTGTATCTTGAAACCTATTGTAATTAGACCAATATTGCACCAACATAACTAAAAATAATTTTGTTTTAACATGTCAATAACTTGATTTGAACTGCTTGGTGGCCAAAAATGGTTTATAGATTGGTTGAAATACCTTTCTTATGCAGGGGGTATGCACATTCCTAGCGAAAATGCTGTCGAATTTTTGTCAGAATTTCATGAATTGTTAAAAATATATCTTGCTTCATTTTTCATTCATGCTTGCTGGATTGCCTAATAATGGGTTTAGGTTGTTATAAATTACCTTGTGGCACTTAGTGCACATTTTTGTAGGTTGGCTAGCTCCGATTTAAATCGGTATGCTGCCAAAATTTTGACTTAATTTTCTAGCAAATTAATTTTTTAATTTGCTTGCAACCCAAGTTTATTATAGGAGATTAACATTTAATTTTTGTAGGATGCCATGCAGGAACGCTCATGCCACTTTGGCCCCACCTTTACTAGCGCATATGAGATCTCAATAGGCCAGTAGGTATCAAGCCTTACTATGAGTTCAGTTCAGATTTAGTCGTTTTATGTCCAGACAGTTCATATAGACTATAGGATTGGCAGAGGAGATCGATAGATTGTTAGCTATAGCAGATGGATAGAGTTCTTTGCTCTGGCCTTCAAACTTGTCCAAACGTGACCATAGAATTACTGGCTACTCTAGAGTATAGGGCTACCGAAGATCAGACACTAAGGAGGGAGTAGTCCAGTTCTAGGTAGGAGGTGTCTACTACAACATTATGCATCAATGATTCATAGAGGCTATGGGTCTTCTAGTGGGGCCAAACATTGCGACTCCTAATAGGATGATAGATCGGGCCTAATGGATAGTCATTACTCCTCACTCGAATTTCAGCCAATTTGCTTACCCTCGCCCATTCACTTAAATTAGATGGTATTCTGTATCTAATAAATAAACATTTAATATGATTAAACAATTGCTAATATGATTTGCAAATTTGATTTTTTTTAGGAATGCAGAATAAGGTTTTGGGAAGAAAATTGTTAATGAGTTTCTGCCTCTTGACCCCACCTAAGGGCTCTGCTCCTCAGGAACCCCATAAGGGGTGTCGCTCCTTAACCCGCTCGCTAACCGGCTAACGGACCACCATGTTATCTAATTGCGATGCCTTATTTGTCATTCAAGTTCTTACTTGTGATTTTGATACATCATGTTTTTTTAAGCAATTAGCTGAGTATGATATCGGTACACTTACATGCAATTTACACTAGGTTCACTCATTGTTTGGGGTTGAGTTTTATTTTCAAATTTTGGGTTGTCTATGGTGCAAATTGACTTAGTTTTTGTATGCTCACCAAGCAACACACTTCCTTCACCTAGACACTCACATCAAGCTATAGTTGTTCTTTAATTTCTATCCTCATTCTCATTCAGTAAGTGCATTTTGCATTGTTCAATTCTTCAACTTTGTTGCTTAGATTAATTGGACTGAATTACTATGGCTTTATTGTTCTTAAATATAAATTTATACAAAGCTTAATTTGAGTTCAAATAACGTTTCACCTTCATTCCATTTGCACTTAGCTTACCTGTTGTGTGAGAATGACTATTGATTTTAATTGCTGGTTTAATATTGGTTGAGATTACTTTCAAATTAGCTTTGTTATTTTGTTCACTCAATGGGTTCAATAATTAGCCTGGATGACTAAGCCTAACTTTTTTTGCTTCATTTTTCTTAGTCTCAACCATCTTTCACCAATTTTATATGTCATTCTACACTTGTTGATTACTTGATATAATGCATTGGAAATTGATGGCCTTGAGCTATATTTGTCTTGTTTCTCTTGGGATGAATTTTTGAACTTTAACTTTTAGACACTTACTTTTGATATTTTGACTTCTATAGTGGCCTTAAGAGAATAAGGAATGCTGTTACTTTTAGTCCTTCAAGACTATGCATTCTACCTTATGTTGATCTGAGTAGTTTTGGGAGCAGTTACTACTACTCCTACCTCTACCACCACAGCAATCCAAGCTCAACTTTGCTGAGGATAGTAAAATTTTAAAAAGAGGGATAGATCATAGCTGAAATTGGTTGTGAACTCATAAATTTAGGGAAGTTCTCTTATCTTACTCATTCAAATTTATCATTTAGCTTACACTAAACTTAGTTTGCCCCAATTTTACTCTAAAAAATTGAACATGTTGAACTTGAACTTAGAATATGCAATGTTCAAAATTTTTATTCAGCATTAAGACAAGCATGTTATTTAATGAAATTTTAGCTAGTTTAGCATTCAACTTGACTTATATTTGTTAGTTTCCACTTTTTGAGCACCAAAACTAGTTTTGAAATAAGAGAAAAACCAGTGCATTGAAATAGTTGAGTAAAAAATTTTAGAACACTAAAGCCTTTCTCATCACCCTTCAAAGCATAAAAATAACTCAAACAACTTAGAAAGTGATTTAGGCAATATTTTTATTGTTGAGATCTATTAAGACTAATTTCCCACCTTTTTGATATATTTGACCCTTGTTAGCCGTTTTGAGCTTAATGAGGCATGCTTAATGTGTGTCATATTTATTTTTTCCTGTTACATTCATTTGTTGACCATATAGCGTAAATAGCCTTTATCTTTTCTTCTAAGAATTGGCCACTCTAGGATTGGGATAGATTAATTGTTGTTGGATAATTGAAGACTATAGTAGAAAAGGTTTTTGGGATACTATTATTGAATTTAATAAAATAGCGAGAATTTACCTTGTATTACCCATTTTATCATTGTATTGCTAGCAATAATGCTAGAATGAAAAAAAAATAGAAAGAAAATTTGCAATAAAGCTAGTAGTATATGGCAAAATCTTAAATGTGGGGTATTTACAAGGAAAAGAAGATGAGACATAAAAAAGGGTTAAATTTTGAATCTATGAATGTTACAACAGTTTGTTCTCAAGGATATTGTGATTATAAAAGGGAAAGCAAGTTTGGCTTAGTGCTTAAAATTTTGAGTTAGTGGGTTGAAAGTTTAGAAATATTGATCTATCTTGTTATGGAGTGGCTATTCTTTTTGCTTATCTTTTGTCCATTCTTTGATAACCAACACCCTAACTCCATTACAACCTTTAGAGACCTAAGTGATTCTAAGTTCTGTTTTAAGTTGTTTAGTGGAGATGACCTATAGGTTCCAGTGTTAAAGGAGAGGCTTATGGTGTTTCTAGAGTTTCAAGTGCGAAATCACTTGTACACTTAGGTGTGCATTAATTCTAGAGCTTAATTATGAAATGCATTGGTGTTTTAATTTTTAAAATGCTTAAAATATTTTGGTTTTGCACACACACACAAGGAAACTATCTCATATTATCTTGTTTGAATTTATTCTAGTTAGAATTTTGTTAAGTGATCTTGTTAATTGCTAAGCTTGGTTTTAAAATGCATAATTCTTGGTTGAAGTTTGATTATCTTGAGAAGTTGATTTGTTCTGATTTGCTCGGGGGCAAGCAAAAACTAAGTGTGGGATATTTGATAAGTATGAATTATACTATATTATTAGTGTGTTTTTAGTGTATTTAGCATGTTTATTTAAGGATAATTTGGTTAATTTAGTGTTTTAATTTCTTAATTAGTACTTTATGAGCTTATTTTGTAAATTTGGTGTTTTTAAGTGTTTCATTGAAGAAAAGAAGAATTTACAAGGGCAAATTTTTTATGTTTTCATACCATGTTTGTATTTAGGAGTGCTTATTGTTACTTGTTAATTCTTAGATTTTTGCATTTTCATGTCTTCGATTTTGGTTATTTTGTCATCATAATGTCTTGCTTGTAAACTTTTTTGATTAGTTAGTATTTTGTTGCTTATTGTTGTAGGAGGCATCAAACTTCTTCCTTATATTAGGCATTGTGACCTTTGTTGTTAAAAGTTGTGCTTGCATGTTCCTTGCCTATTGTTGTTGGTATACTTAATCATTTGTGGGGTCATTCTTATTGAGAAATTTTATATGTGTCTTCTTGTACTTTATGGTTCAATTCTTTCTCTTGCCCTATGAGTTTAAGCTTTATATGTCTAATGTTAAGGAAAAATGTTTTCCTTTTGTAGTGGCACCTAAGCGAACTAGAACCGAGGCTGGATCATCATCATTCACTCCACAAGAGCCTTTGAAACCAAAGACTCCAGCATGGGTTCCTATTGAATTCAAGGATGAATGTGTACTATTCAACTACCAAGATTATCTAGCTTCTCCTTTCATTGATATGGACTTGATGCAAGAGCTAAGGATAAATGATGAAATTGATTGCTTAATTAATGGCGTGGGTTGGAGAACTTTTATAGAAAGAAAGGAACATGTTTATCCCCATTTGGTGAGAGATTTCTTAGCTACTATCAGGATTCGTTTGGGGAAGGATTGTAATGCCTATATTTCTATACACTTATTAATCAATGCATTAACCATAATATCTTACTATTCTTTACATTCATGTCTGATTTTGTTACTCGTATAATCTTTATCATATTAATAGTTATATCATGCTATAACATTTATCTATGTGGGTGTTAATTATCTATTCAATATGTCACTTTTTAATTTAGCTTTGTGCATGTTAAATCATGCTTGATATGATTCTATTGTCTATTATTATGCATCCATTATACTTATACTTGTCATGTATACATTACAATATACATTTTAGCCATATTATATACATCTTTATATGCTTCTATCAATGAGACTTATAATAAAATTACTATTACAAAAGTTCCCTACATTGACTTCTTAGACTTATGTTGACCTTAGTCCTGATGCAGAGATCTTTCCTGGCAAAACTATTTTATAAAACCTACATGGATAAAATAACCCGTGATAAGCTATAAAGTTTAGTGGGGATATAAAAATAATGGGCGGCCACTCACAGCAGTCGTCAAAGCAACATACCAAATGTAACATATATTCACATATACAAGCCTTTCGTAAAATACTCATTTAAAAAACATAGTAATATATATATATATATATATATATATATATATATATATATATTATATATATATATATATATATATATATATATATATACATACATACATACATACATGCATACATACATACATACATGGCAATTATCATAGTGTATTAGTTCAACTTGTATCTCATTATGATTATACATAAGGCATACAATAGAATTATTTTTCATGATTTGGGTTCCTTTTAGTTATAAGTAATATATCTCATATAAAACATGTATGAAAGACATTTGTAGATCTTTATAATTTCATATTAAATCATGGGCATAAAAACATTCACATTTATAGTTTAATGATTATAACCATCTTTAATAACCTGAAATAACTCTTTTAACCTATTATAGCCTACTAAAGTTCTATAAGCGGATAACGGGATTGTAAATACCCAAAGGTATTGAATACTGTAGATATCCGAAGATATCGAAACTTTAGACCCAAATGGGGTCGCTGTACTGTGGACCGGTCAAACCAAATCAAAATGGGGTCGACTAACAACCCAAACGGGGTTGTATATGATCCAAACAGGATCATGTCTATAAAAGACCCAAACAGGTCATTGTACTGTAAGCAAATGCAATTCCTTATAGGCGCCTATCTATCCATGTTAATGCTAAATTCGCAAGCGCACGGCTCACCGATTATGGTACTTAAGATATCGTTCCCACAGGGAAAGGATGAGGAATTACACACTATTACTCAATTATTAACCTTGTTCACAAAGTCCATAATTTATATTGTTGTATTAACTAACATCTACATTAGACCTAAAAATCCCTACTTAACTATTAATTAGAGAAGACAAATTACAGATTTATATTTTAAGTTATGAATTGAACTTGAAGTTATTCTCCTACTTTGAATTTTAAATCTTATATTGCAAACCAAGTTGGATTAATGTCCTAATTCATTCTTTCGAGCTGAAATAGTTATTCTTAAGACATGCATATGTAATTTCAACCCTTAATTCTCATTAATTGCTAATCAATTACATACACTTATTTTAAGATTAATTACCAACCTATCGTAATTATTTCAATATCCTAATCTCGCATGCAATATTTCAATAATGAATCTTTATTAGTTAAAAGAGGGAATGCATATCTCAATTATATTCTCACTTTTAGTAATCATGCATGAAGTACTAATAAAGAAATCTGCAATAAAGACTAAGTATATTACTAAGAACATTAAAGACATAGTTATCATTGTTCAAGTTCCTAAAGAAAATATAATTAATAATTACAAGAAGAAGCAAAAAGATAAGAGATAGTAAAAGAATTCTCTCAACCCTTTTATGCTCTCTATGTAGATAACCTTCTTCTTGATTGTCTTCTTCAAAAACTAAGTAAAAATAAACTAATTAAAAACAAAAAGATTGTTCTTTTCTTTTTCACCACTCCCTCCAACCTAAACTAATTCTTGTATATATTTGATTCCAATCATTGTGTGTTTCAAAAATACCCCTCTAGAAGTAGGCATTATTTGGTGAAGAGTAGTGTCCCTTTGAAGTGCCTTTTGAAAAATAACTACCCAATGTCCCTATCTATTGCGCCCGTGACCCCTGTCATGCTCTTGACAAGACACAGAGCATTAAATGTTGACTTTCTTCTGGTTTGACTTCTCTTCTCTTCTTCCTTGCTTTATCGCTCTCACGACTCCAACTCCCCCACGAAAGATTGATCTTCTTCATTTCCTTGTTTTTCTGCCTATTTATCTTTAGTTTTAGCTCCTTTACTCCCTATACACACGTATAGTAAAAATACATAAAAAGCACCCTGTTTCATATAAAAACTTAACTAAACCTAGATATTTACTTCACAAAAATATTCATAAATAATGCATCAATTAACCCATATCAATCCCCCACACTTAACCTTTGCTTGTCCTCAAGCAAAATTCAAATGTAAGAAAACAACAACAAGCAACAATTAAAACATATGACAATATTCACACAATTATGGAGCTCACATTCACATTTGATAGACAACATGTTATAACCTTCATCTCTCAACATATTAGTCTCAATTTGTAAACTCTCAAGCAATATCCTTTCCTTTTCAACTCAACACCCATGCAAATTTGGAAAATTAGGAAGTTGCAAAGCACAAAAATATAAATACTCAAGAAATTGAATATCTTAACACATATGTAGACTATTTCGTACAAAACATTGCCTAAAGTAACTCTTACTCAAACACTTTATTATTTCTTCACTAAAATGTTTAGGGGTTAGTGTTTCACTCTTTTCTTTAATATTCCATTACATACTATAAGCTTGTAAATGAATAAACATCTCCACTACTAGCACAAGTCAAATGCATGAAATTAAAGAGTCTTATTCAAGGTTGTAACTTGGCTTAGGTAAAGATAGGTCACATTTGGTTAAGTAGCTCATAATGTATAGAGAAAAAGTGATCACCATATCATAAGAGACTTAAAGTAATCACATAGCATGATCATATAAAGTTTCAACTTTACTATTCTAACTCCTTTATTAATGTCCAAATGTTACGCTAGTTTTCTTTTTCTTTAAATCTTTTCTTCACTTTTCTTTTTTCTTTTCTTCATTTTCTCTTTTTTCTCTTTTCTTTTTTTTTTCTTTTTACTAGCTTTTATTCTAATATTGGACTTATGAAAGAAAAAGAAAAAGGGAGCCAACTATTCATCATACTTACACTTAACAAATATTGTCTCAAATGACATAGTAATCCTAATCCTCTACACATAAAGGGTGCCAAAAGAAAAGTTTATTGTTCAAAATTGGATTAAGGCTATGTATGTGCTTAACAACAAAAAATTGGCTAAAAGCTCAAAATTAGCTACCTAAAGTCAAAAAGGATTGGTTTATTTAAGCAAGTTAAATTGGCTATATTCTAGTGCCCTTATCATTTCTCATGCAAACACTCACACTAAATGTAATCTCGAAGTTTACCAAAAATAAGTTCTAGAGGATATGGCATATTAAGGCTCTCATATAAAGAAAGGTATCAATGTAAAAGGCTTCAAAAGCTCAAAGCTCACTTAGCTATAGGTCAAATTCCTCTAAGTAATGATTTTCCAAAATAATCATATTTACATGTGAAAAGATAAACAACTTAAAAAGAACCTATACTAAAGTGCTTTGCCACATCATAACCCTCACTATGCACATAAAGATGTCAAAGTAAAATAAACACTGATATTCCTCAAGAGTTTTGCTAACTAGACCACAAATCGAAAGAACAAAATTATCTCATGTCCATACTACTAAATGTTCATCAACTATAAAAGCTCCAAAATTATGCAAATACACAACAACCTAAACAATCTAAACATAGACAAATGAAAACACAATTCACTTATGCTAATTACAATATAACACATATGTACTAACACACTACACCATCCCCCCACACTTGAAGGACACAATGTCCCCATTGTGCAAGGAAACATCACTTAAACATAAACACAAGAAAGCACAAAAACACAATAACACAATAACATAAAAACACAAAATAAAACAAAAAAAAACAGAAACATAAATAAAAAGAGAGTAAAGTACTGCCCTTATGTAGGTCCACTAGGCAAATCTGATGGAGAAGGGCTGAAGTCAATATTGTTCCTTCTGAAAAATGAAAGCAACTTTCGGCTTAGACTTTTGTGACTCTTATGTAGTGCCTTCAAGCTTGTCTTCATATGGACCACCTTGTTCTCAAAACTCTTATTGGACTATTTCATATTGTTTAAGCAATCCAACACCTTCTCCCACCCCAAAGAACTCCCTTATTCACCAATAGCAGAATCATCCCCATTCTCATCATCACTGGCACTAGCGACATTATCAGCTTCAGCAATAGGGGATTGGTTTTGCCTTCCTTCAGTCCTGCCACATCTTTCCTCATAAGAGAAAAATACAGAAGGATAGCCACCCCTCTTCAACAATATAGAATTGTGCAAAAATTTGACATACATCATTGTAACCACCTCATTCTCCTTAAGTGAAAAATCCTGCAATTTTCCAAGACAACCTAACACAATACCAATGACCATATGGCCCATTCCTACACTCTTGGTCTTGGCAATTGAAATATGATTAAACTAACAAGAATAAAGTCAATAAAGTCAGGTAACTTTTTAGACTAAACCAT
>JBBPFJ010000406.1:44440-83023 GCA_037975025.1 Excoecaria agallocha
GCCTAAATTTCATTTTTATCTTCTTATCATCCACATAAGACAAAGTAACAAAAGATTCAGCAGCTCAGTCCTTCTTAACAGGCAATTGCATGTTAACAAATTTTTCCCATTTCATGTATTTAATATATTTTCTAAATGCTTGAGCAATGCCTAAATCCTCTAACAAAGCAAAATCTAAATGCTACATACCTACATAGTCTTTCTTAGAGAAAAAATGAAATTCCTGACCTTCATCTTCATTGTAAATTGAAAATGGACAATCAAACATATCTTGTTGAATGGTTGTGCCCCTAGATGTTTGAGAATAACTCCCAGCAGCCTTCCTTTTGCCCTTGTCCTTGTTGGCTAGGGTCCTTAATCTCACCATTGTAACTCAACAAGAAGAGTTCAACCACATAAAATAACAAGTGAAAACTAAAAACTTAGAAGAAAAATAAAGTATAAAGTGAAAGAAAATAGAAATAGGAGATGAAGAAGAAAGAAATATTTAGAGAAAGGTAGAGAGCAAGGGGCAAAAATGCTGAAAATGGCAGTTTAGGGTTCCAAAAACTATTTATAGGGAGGGATTTAACACTTGCAACAACTGAAAACTGCCCCAAAAATTCAAAATTTGTGTTTTATTGTGCTCACAACACCCATCGTGCTAGCGACATAAGGCTCTCCGATAATCATCGCGCTCGCAACAATGGTAGCTCTCACGATAGAACCATCCTATAAATTCTGCTTCTTAGGTCATGCTTGCGACAGACATTAATTTTTCAAAACCCTTGTTAAGCAAAAAAAGAACAAAAATTGAAAACTATCACATTTTGTCATCAAGACATATGCAAAACACACCCCTACGTAAATTTTAAACAACAAACATTAAAAGATTAAAAAAAAGTATATAAAACAAATTCCAATGTATATATAAAGACATAGAATTAGAAATGTTTATTAAGTACTTTACTAAGAGATTCACCTTCAACCATATTGAGATAAACACAAGAAACCTTTCTATTAAGAAAATTGCTCTCTAAATAAACTTTACACCTTTGACCATTAGCTTTAAATGATTCATCCTTAGCATTTTTCAACTCTAAATACCCATGGTAAAAAACTTGAGTTAGAAGAAATTGCCCACTCCAACGCGATCTTAATTTTTTGGGAAATAACTTCAATTTAGAATTAAACATAAGTACTTTTTCCCCCACTTTAAAACTCTTATATTTTATGTGGGCATCATGCCACTTATTTGTCCTTTCCTTATAAATCCTAGCATTCTCATAAGCACTAAGATGCAACTCATCAAATTCATTCAATTGCAAACACCTTTGTATGCTAGCTTGTTTAGGATCAAAATTCAAGGCTCTAATAGCCCAATAAGCTTTATGTTCCAACTCAACAGATAAATGATATGCTTTACCATACACTAACCTATAAGGAGTTATGCCAATAGGTGTTTTAAAAGCTGTCCTATATGTCTAAAGTGCGTTATCCAATTTATGTGCCCAATATTTATGTGAACTAGATACACTCTTTTCTAAAATCCATTTCAGCTCTCTATTAGAAATCTTTACTTGACCACTTGATTGTGGATGGTATGGTGTGGTCACCCTATGATGCACTCCATACTTATGTGACAAGGACTCAAAAGATCGATTTAGAAAATGCGTACCTCTATCACTTATAATGGCACGAGGCACTCCAAACCTTGGAAATAATTTCTTAAAGAACTTAATAACTACTTTAGAATCATTGGTTGGGGTAGCTTTAGCTTCCACCCACTTGGACACGTAATCCACTCCAACATAAATATAATTTTGGCCAAATGATATAGGGAAAGGACCTATGAAGTCTATGCCCCATACATCAAAGACCACCACTTTTAAAATATTTGTTAAGGGTATTTCATCCCTCTTACCTAAATTTCCTATCCTTTTGTATTTGTCACATTGAGAAATGAACTTCTTTGCATCGTTAAACAACATTGGCCAATAGAATCCACATTCAAGAATATGAGTCTCCGTCTTCCCACTACCATTATGTCCTGCATACAAAGCGAAATGGCAATAAGATAAAATATCAAGATATTTATTCTCACATACACATCGACGTAAAACTCCATCTCCATAAATTTTGAACAAATAAGCTCCTTCCATAGATAATGTTTGATGTTATAAAAGAACTTCTTTCTTTGTTGAGAAGACAAACCATAAGGTATAACCCCTACAACAATATAATTAGCATAATCTGCATACAATGGAGTATTAAGGTGACTAACTAGCATTAAACACTCATCAGGAAATTCTTCATTTATTTCATCATCATCACCTATAGGTCCGTCCTCATTCTCTAATCTCGATAAATGATCAACAGCTAAGTTCTCACTACCTTTCTTATCTCGTATTTCTATGTCAAATTCTTGTAATAAGAGAACCCAGCGGATTAACCTAGGTTTAGCATCTTTCTTAGTAAATAAATACCTTAGAGTTGTATGATCTGTAAAAATAATAACTTTAGATCCCAACAAATATGATATAAACTTATCACATGCATAAACAACAACTAACATCTCTTTTTCTATGGTTGTATAGTTTAGCTGAGGACCCAAAACAGTATGACCAGCATAGTATATAACATGCAACTTCTTGTCTTTCTGTTGACCTAGGACACATCCTATAGCTAAATCACTTACATCACACATGATCTCAAAAGAAAAGTTCCAATAATAATTAATTATAAAATATATTATTTCAATTAGGTCATGTTTTACAGAATATTTCTCAAAAGTTCCGCGAATAATTTTACTTGATCATAATTAATTAAACTCTTTAATTAATTATTATCTTATTCACTTCTCTATCCCCATAATAATATCAAAATTTATTATCCTTATCATTTTACCATTTTATCCTTTTTCTCTATATGTGTGTGACCTATTGGGTTCCTATCCATATTATCAATATAATATGTAATTGTGAGTTCTATTCAAAACTCACATGATTTAAACTCCTTTAAATCATTTTATCAATCCCATTCATATTCTTGATACATTATTATACAAGTTATGATTGACCTCTACCTAGGAGTCATGACTACCTAAATATCAAGAAAATCAAGTGGTTTGACTATACCCTTCTATAGAAACAGTTACTGTGCAATTACTCCTTTCACCGCTCTTATCTCAATTAGATTCTGAGTATGGATTTATGTCAACTCATATAAATCTAATTATGTATGTTCTATTAATTTAACCATTGTTCCCAAAATGCCCTCCATGGATCTCTATCCATCTTGGCATATTAATCGGGCCAGAGATTCTCTGAACAAGGCAATTATAGAATCATGTAAGATAACTTCCCTTATTAAATTTGGGATGGTGAATCCTTTGTCAATCACTCAACTATCTTCAAGTAGGTCATGATACACCCAATCTCCTAACTATGTTCACTCCCAGTTGGAAGTAATCAGTTATGGAGTCAAAATATACCACTTGCTGCTTAAGATAACTTTGGTGATCTCAAGTCTAAGGATACTTGCACAACTGCTATGAAGAGATTCCTTACTGAAATAGATTTAATATTCATGTGAGGATTCTCTTTGCAGGTCTCCAATGAACTTGTTCTTCTAACAAACATCCACATGTTAGCTTTGATTATCTTTCATAATCACAGTTATGAGAACCACTGCTTGAACCATTCAAGAAGCATAACATGTGCTAGTCTGTCCGAATTAACAGTGCCCTATCTTGTTAATTCTATGACTAGGGATATTTAGATATTAACACATTTGCATGCAATAGACATCTCATATCATGAACACTTTCATGATTGCCTTTGCACTGTGTTTATAATATCTAGGACTTCATTTATTAATTCAAGATTTACAAATTCATGTATTTAAACATAGCATTAATAAATGAATGATGCCTTTTATTAAGAATATAAATTCATACATATGAAAAACATCCCTATTACATCTCATATGTCTCAAACCCATGCTATTTATATGGTGATCGTGCTTTATCTAGGAAAGTGCTTTAGTGAGGGGATCCGCCACATTATCATTTGTAGGGACCCTTTCTATTTTCACATCATTTATAGCTACTATTTCCCTTATGAGATGGTAGCATCTGAGAACATGCTTGGATCGCTGATCCCATGTAAAATGTCTATTTTTTAGTATGTATTTTCTTTTATTTAAGTTGCTAAGTATGTAATATTATGTGTATTTTAGGTGTTTATGTTGAGTTTTTGTGATTATATGTGTTTTAGGTCAAAGTTGGTGCAAATTTAAAGTGATTTGGGGAAATGGTGAAGGATTCGGATGAAGTAGTTCACGAGTCATGAAGAGGCTCATGAGTCGGACATAATGGCACGAGGCATGAAGGTGCTCTCGAGTGACACAGAGGCGACAGGCTCACTAGTTGTGAATCTGTTCACGAGTCAACAGGCAAGACAGAACGTATTCACGAGTCGAGAGTAGATCATGAGTAAGGACAGATTGATGAAGTTCATGACTCGTGAAGCGGTTCATGAGTTGAACATTATGCCTGTTCCTAAATGATGCCATTTTTGTCCACATGATTTTTCAGCCAAGCATCAAGACTTTTCAGGGAAACTTTTCACAATTGACAACTAATCGGAAGGGACATGTTTGTAGAGTTAATCTCTATAAATATGGGAGTATAGCTCTGAAGTTAGGGAGAGGGAAAAAAAGGAAATTTATTAGTTTTTCTTAAGAACATTTTAGTTATTTTTCGGATAACTCTTTTTACTTATTTTATGGATGATGACAAAAGAGCAAAGCCAAAGAAATAAGAGATATCTTAGAAGGTTTTATTTCTCTTATTCATTTTCATTTTAATTATGTATTTAGGGGAGTTATGATGTTTTCTTTCTCTTATTCATTTTCATTTCAATAATGTATTTGGCTAAGTTCTTTTGTACATTATAACTATGCAATATAAATTGTTTTAGACATTTTTATTTTCTTTATGTATGAAGTATGATTTAAGTTTATTTGGGTGCATTGAATTGCTTTTTATGCTTGATCACCATAATTAGCATGTTAGTCAATTTATTCGCAATGAGAATTGGAATTCTTTGATGGAAAGACAAATAAATTTACTTGAAGCATTGAATTCACTTAGAGATAAGGAATTCACTTTAAGGGGTTAAAGAATTAGCATAGAACTTCATAATTTTTATTTATCTCTATAATGTCATGAGAATGCTTATAGACTCTAAATAAAAACATCTTTAATGACAATGAGAATTGCTTTAAAGAAATTAGGCTAAATTCTCTGATTGTATCATTCATGCAATTGCTTTATTGGTTCTTAAAAGAAATTATTTCTCTTAGTTAATATATATGATCAAAATATCATTTAAGTTTTTTATTGTCCAAAATTAACTTAATATATTTAAAATAGTTTAGTCTTTTGTTTAAATGCATGATTCTTATATATTTGGATACCTATTCATCTACATCTTGTTATTTCAATATAAAATTACTCCGTTCCCTTTGGAATGACACCCTACTCACTCTATACGCAGTCTAGTGAGACTAAAGGTTCAATTAAATCAATCGCTAATGAGATCGTAGTTCCTTTGCTTGCACAATGGCTTCATTGTTGTCACAATATAAAGGAATCGGATCAACAATGCTAGGCACCACTCCTAGTTCAGATATAAACTTTTTGATCTAGACTGCTTCTTTGGCTACTTCTGAAGCAGCAATGTACTCAGCTTCTGTTGTGGAATCAGCAGTTGTTTCTTGTTTGGAACTCTTCCAACTAACTGCTCCTCCTCCCATTATGAACACATAACCAAACTGTGATTTACAATCATCTTTGTCAGATTGGAAGCTGGCATCTGTTATACCCATTTACTTCCAAACTGCCCTCTCCATATACCAAGAATATATCCTTAGTCCTTCTCAAGTACTTAAGGATATTCTTGACAGCTACCTAGTGTTCCTCTCCAAAATTGGATTAGAATCTGCTTTGTGACACTCAAAGCAAATGCTACATCTAGACGTTGTACATAACATAGCATACATGATAGAACCAATTGCAGATGCATATGGTATTCTATTCATGCTCTCTCTATCCTCTAGTATCTACGGACACATAGACTTAGAAAGGTGTTTTCCCATGCACCATGGGTATAAACCCTTTCTTAGTGAGATCCATATTGAACCTCTTCAATACTTTATCTATATATGTACTTTGAGAAAGACCTAGTAACCTATTGGATCTATCTCTATAGATCCTTATTCCAGAATATATGATGCTTCTCCAAGGTCTTTCATGGAGAATTTGCTTGGATAACCATATTTTAACAGATTGGAGAACAGAAATGTCATTTCCCATGACCAATATGTCATCTACATATAGAACTAGGAAGATAATTGCACTCCTACTAACCCTTTTATACACACAAGGTTCATCTTCATTCTGTGAGAAACCAAACTCTTTGATTGTCTCATTGAATCGTATGTTCCAGCTCCTAGAGGCTTGCTTTAATCCATAAATGGATCTTTAAAGCTTGCATACCTTTTTGCCAATTTCCTGATGTGAACCCTTCTGGTTGTGTCATATACACATCCTCTGTCAGATTTCCATTTAGGAAAGCTATCTTCACATCCATTTTCCAAATCTCATAATCATAAGGAGCTGCAATGGGTAAAAGTATTCTTATAGACTTAAGCATCGCTACAGGAGAAAAGATTTTGTCATAGTCAATACCTTTTTTTTGACGATAGTCCTTTGCTACTAAGCGAGCTTTATAGGTAACTATATTGCCTTCCATGTAGGTCTTCTTTTTGAAGACCCATTTACACCTTATGGGTTTTTATCCCTTCAGGTGGTTGAGTTAAAGTCCATACTTTATTCTCATACATGGAGTCCATTTTAGACTACATAGCCTTAAGCCATAAATCTTGTTCTGAACTGTTCAAACTTCTTGATAGCTTGTAGGCTCATGGTCCTCTACTACAGTTATGCCTCTATCCAAATCAATGTGAAATCCATATCTCACAGGGATAGAATGCATCCTAGTTGATCTTCTAGGATTTTGTGTATAATCAGGTTCAACTGCAATCTCATCATTATGAAATTCAGTTTCGGGTTCAATCGGTTGATCTTCTTCTATTTATGGGTCTTGAACTTCACCAAGTTCAATTTTACTCCCACTGTCCTCTCGTAGGAGAAATTCTCTTTCCAAGAAGATAGCATGCCTTGAAACAAATACCTTTTGTTCTAAAGGATGATAGAAATAATATCCAAACATTTCTTTTGATATCCCACAAATAAACATTTGTCGGACTTAACATCTAGTTTGTCTGACATTGTCCTCTTCACATAAGCAGGACAACCCCATACTTTCATATGAGAAAGCGTGGGTTTCTTGTTATTCCACATCTCATATGGAGTAACATCAATTGATTTACTAGGAACTCTGTTTAACACATAAACAGCAGTTTCTAGTGCATATCCCCAAAAGGACTTAGGCAAGTCTGCTCGGCTCATCATTAATCGAACCATATCTAATTGTATTCGATTTCTCCTTTCAAATACACCATTGTGTTGTGGTGTATATGGTGGAGGTCCATTGAGATAAAATCCCATTATCTCTAAGATAATCCTGAAACTCTTGGCTTAAGTATTCTCTACCTCAATCTGATCTAAGTGTTTTAATACTCTTGCCAAGTTGTTTCTCTACTTCATTTCTGAATTCTTTGAACTTTTCAACTACTTCTGATTTATATTTCATTAGATAGATGTATCCAAACCTGGAATAATCATCTATGAAAGTAATGAAGTAGGAGTAACCTCCTCTGGCATGTGTAGTAATTGGACTACATACATCTAAATGTATTAAGTTCAAAACCATTTTAGCTCGTTCTCCTTTACCAATAAAGGGAGATTTTGTCATTTTTCCCAATAAACAAGATTCGCATGTATCAACTGATTCATAATTAAATGATCCCAAATCACCTGACTTGTATAATTTGGTCATACGTTTCTCATTTATATGGCCTAAACGACAATGCCATAAATATGAGGTATTTAGATTATCATGTTTCATTCTCTTGGTATCCACATTATGCACTTCTTTAATTAAATCAAGAACAAATATACCATTCTCAATGATAGCTTTTGCATAAAACATATTGTTCTTAAAAATGAAACAACACTTGTCCTTTAAAGAAATGTCACAATCGTTCAATAAACGACTGAAAGAAATAATACTCTTGGATAAAGCTGGAACATAATAACAATGATTTAATTCCGGTACTAATCCACTAGGAAGAGGAAAATGATAAGTCCCTACAACTGTTATGGAGATGTTTTGTCCAGTAGCTAACTGCAAATATATCTCTGCCTTTTTAACTCTTCTAAAGCTTCTAAGCCCTTGTAGATCATTACACAAGTGAGATCCACATCAAGTATCTAATACCCAAGATTGTTTTGAAGCAATAGAATAAGTATTAATTTCAATCATATGAATACCTGAAGTAGAAGTATCAACTTGCTTCTTCTCCTTTAGAGAATCTAGATATGCCTTGCAGTTACGCTTCCAATGACCATCCTTTCCACAATGGAAGCAAGTTCCTTTGGGATTCTCTTTCTTGGCAACCTTCTTCTTGGATATCCCACCATTATTTGGCTGCGCCTTGGTTATCTTCTTCTTCTTCTTCGTCTGCTTTTTGCCTTTAGCAGAAGTGACAACCATGACACTTTTTGGATCCTTCTTAAAGGACCCATCAACTGTCTTAAGCATGTTGATTAACTCAGGAATGGTTACTTGGATCTTGTTCATGTTGAAGTTAAGCATAAAAGGTGCATAACTTGGAGCCAACGAGTACAAGATTAAATCTATGTATAGATCATTATCCATAACATAGCCAAGTCTACTCAAATGCTCAATATACCCATGCATCTTCAATGCATGAGTAGCAGCTGAAGTGCCTTCCACCATTTTACAGCTAAATAGAGCTCGAGCAATCTCATATTGCTCAGTTCTAGCCTGAAAAGAATAAAGCTCCTCAAGATTCAAAATGATGGTTCTAGCATCCATCATTTCATATTGCTTCTGAAGCTCCAAGGACATAGCACCCAGCATCAGACATGCTGTCGCGACACTATCCTCCATGTATTTTTGATAAGTGCCTTTAATCTCATCAATGGCATCATCTAATGGAAGTGGTGGTGGATCTTTATCCAAGACATAATGGATCTTTTCAGCTCTGAGAACAATTCTTACTTGGATGATCCAGTCAGAATAGTTGCTGCCAACCAGCTTGTTATCCAAGATTGATCGTATATTAATGTTTGATGTGCTCATGATGATGACCTAGATGTGAAAAAGAAAACTTATGAGATTATGTTCATATATATGTATGCATTACTAAGGTCTTTAATTAATCCATTTACTCCCACTATTTTATTGCAAATTAATAGCCCTTACTATATAATCTGAGAAAACCTGATGGTTTTTCTAGTAGGCCAATATCCAATCCTTGATATGTAATTTGACCTTGACTGTGGTCAACAAGCCAAACTCCATACCCTTGAAAGGTAGGTATCTCTATACCAATTGTGTCTCTATACAACTATTGGATTATTAGGTTATCAACTCTTGATGCATGCATATCGTATATGCATTCCCTAATCTTGCCTCTAGAACCATTAGCCTTAACTGTGGTCAACAAGCTAATAGGCTAGCTAAGATGACCCATTTAATTAGATTTGAACATATTCGATATAGTGTGAGCTTGACTGTGGTTAACAACCCACACTATAAAGAACTCTGGTTCTCCTTAAATTAATGAAAGGCTTATATACCTTAGTATTTATTTAAGGATTTTAGTTAATTAAGTCTCATCATACATGGTTGGCATACATTGGTATGCATCCTATATCTATCACATAAATATAAGCATACAAATATGGTATAGTTATAGACTTTACTACATTGATTTCCCCGAGCCAAAAGGGAAATCAAAAGGTCACACCTAGGTAGTATGCATGATTCAAACAAGAAAAATAATTACATTATCTTCAAGCTTGTTGGATCTCCATCCGGCCCATGTTGCTCCTTGATAGTGGTCTCCATCTCTATTTCTAATTCTAATATAAGTAATCTAATTACATATTACAATTTGAAAAGAAATACAAACCAAAAACAAGTGGCCGGGACATGAAAGTCCTCATTGGGCCAAAACATGCATAATGCTCAATCACATTGGGCCTTGTCCATAACTATCCATCACGCCAATCATACACCCTTATATGCATTTCTAATGAATAAAGTAATGGATTACTAACTTTGTTTCAACTCTTGAAACATACTTTTGAATTATTTTAATAACGTGATCAAATTAGGAAACTTTTTCCATTTTGAAAACGTTCATTTTAGGAAACCTTTTTGTATGCATGTGTTTTTTCCTTAATAATCAATTCAATTGATTATTAATTAATTATTAATTGATTATTTAATTAATTAATCATATTAAATAATTAAAAGAATCAATTTTGGGCTTAAGATAAAGGGTAGGCCGAAACCCACCAAATTAAACCCTAAATGTGTTCACACACAAACTAGTTTTGTATCTATTGGACCATTTAGGCCTTTTGGAATGAGTCAAGCCCACTCCAGCCCTTAAAACCCATTAATAAACTTAATTATTTTTTATAATATTTAATTTAAATCAGCTCCTTGGGCCCACCAAGTCATTCACTAATTTAAACCAAGTCCGTAAATATAATTAAGCCCATTAAGTGGTTTTAATGAATTAAAATTAATTCAATTAGTTTAAGGCCCATTTTAATTAACATAATTAATTAAAAACACTTTAATATATCAGATTTAGAAGAATAAAAATCGTTCTAAACAAGAACACACCAAGAACATATCAAGAACACATGAAGAGCACCAATTTATCGAACTTTTTGACTAAACTAGTTTTCATGCAAAACTTGTTCGATTTTAATTTCATTTGATCCTATGGCTTAATATCACATATTAAACACATAAATTATCATCTAAATGATCTTATAATGGATCTATAAAAAATTAATTTAGAACAGCCCCTAAAATTAAAAGCTCTTCACGTAAAACATAAAATCCTTTTCTCAAAAGAATTGTTTTTGTTTCCGTTATATATATTTGATCACACTTATATTCAGAAATAAATATTTCTCATTCATGAAAAATCAAATCTGATATTTTAAAGTTCATGAAATAAATAACTCAAAAATAAAACTTATTTCGCAGAAAAATATAAAATTGTATATTCATGAAAAAACCAAGTCTCTGATACCATGTTGGAGTTTATCGGTTATTTGCATCTCATACATAAGCAGAATTTAAAATTTTTAACCAATATATTTGATCTTTCCATGAATTTACAATATACATATTAATGAGAATAAGAAAAATCACCTTTGATTTTTGTTGTACAGTTGATTTTCCATCGCACTAGGTTGTCGCAATCCACAGTGTCCAAAATCGAACACCTCCAATGAGTAATCCAAACTAGAAAATGATAGAATGAACCAA
This sequence comes from Excoecaria agallocha, assembly GCA_037975025.1. NCBI lineage: Eukaryota > Viridiplantae > Streptophyta > Magnoliopsida > Malpighiales > Euphorbiaceae > Excoecaria > Excoecaria agallocha. The sequence goes on from JBBPFJ010000406.1 coordinate 55,993, forward strand.
CAATTGATAAAAAATGAGGGCTGGCCGAAAATCCCTAGATGCTAGCTTTGGGAGTGGCGGCTAGGGTAGAGAAAAAAGGAGAAGAAACTTTTCTTAAGTGTTCACACACTCTTAACCCTAATTCCCTATCACTTGGATTTTTATAGTTAGGTTAAAAATCCAACTTCATAATGGGATTAGGCTTTTTAAAATTGCTGGAGAATTATTAATTGGAATTCTGAAATTATTTATAATTATTTGGGCTCAATTAAATCCAATTTAAGTCCTTTGTACATATACTTGGATTTAATTATCCAAATAAATTCCAAATCCAACCAAATTAAATATGTAAGCTCCATAACATTTATTTAACATATTTAATTTATTTTGTTCTAAGAAATAGGCCTCTAAGGCCTTCTGTTTGGAGTTGGCGTGTGGCCCTTCTTCTGGAGGGTTTTTACGCCAACTTCACTTCTTTGGGCCTCTGTAATTTCTCTAATGGATCTATTAATTATTATATCAGCCCTATAACACTTATAGTCCAATAACAATTAATTATGAAATACATTATTTTAATTAGGTTCAATTTTACAGAATATATCTCAAAAGTTCCACGAATAATTTTACTTGATCATAATTAATTAAACTCTTTAATTGATTATTATCTTATTCACTTCTCTATCCCCATAATAATATCAAATATTATTATCCTTGTCATTTTACCATTTTATCCTTTTTCTCTATATGTGAGTGACCTATTGGGTTTATGTCCATATTAGCAGTATAATATATAATTGTGAGTTCTATTCAAAACTCACATGATTTAAACTCCTTTAAATCATTTTATCAATCCCATTGATATTCTTGATACATTATTATACAAGTCATGATTGTCCTCTAGCTAGGCATCATGACTACCTAAGTGTCAGGAAAGTCAAATGGTTTGACTATACCCTTCCATAGAAACAGTTACCGTACAATTACTCCTTTCACCACTCTTATCTCAATTAGATTCTGAGTATGGATTTCTGTCAACTCATATAAATCTAATTATGTATGTTCTATTAATTTAACCATTGTTCTTAAAATGCCCTCCATGGATTTCTATCCATCTTGGCATATTACTCTTGCCAGAGATTCTTTGAACAAGGCAATTATAGAATCATGCGAGATAACTTTCCTTATTAAATCTGAGATGGTGAATCCTTTGTCAATCACTCAACTATCTTCAAGTAGGTCATGATATACCCAATCTCCTAACTATATTCACTCCCAGTTGGAAGTAATCAGTTATGGAGTCAAAATATACCACTTGCTACTTAAGATAACTTTGGTGATCTCAAGTCTAAGGATACTTGCACAACCACTATGAAGAGATTCCTCACTGACATAGATTTAATATCCATGTGAGGATTCTCTTTACCAGTCTCCAATGAACTTGTTCTTCTAACAAGCATCCACATGTTAGCTTTGATTATCTTTTATAATCACAGTTATGAGAACCACTGCTTGAACCATTCAAGAAGCATAACATGTGCTAGTCTGTCTAAATTAACAGTGCCCTATCTTGTTAATTCTATGACTAGGGATATTTAGATATTAACACATTTGCATGCAATAGACATCTCACATCATTAACACTTTCATGATTGCCTTTGCACTGTGTTTATAATATCTAGGACTTCATTTATTAATTTAAGATTTACAAACTCATGTATTTAAACATAGCATTAATAAATGAATGATGCCTTTTATTAAGAATATAAATTCATACATATGAAAAACATCCCTATTACATGGGCTCTAGGGCATACTCTCTAACATATGTAAACTAAGCTAAATCTATGTATTTTTGTATGTTGGGTATGAACTATATTGAAAATGTAATTTTTACAAGTAAAACTATGTATGCTGAGTATAAAACCCTAGAAATCTGAGAAACTACGAACTAAAACTATAGAGAAATACCTCAACTTTAAAAACCTAAAAAGATCTCTTTTAAAGCTAGATAGAATGTAGCTTTCATACTTGTCTAAAGAGGGACACAACGGAGAAAAATGGTCTCAGTTGAGTCCAATCGGTTAAAAAAGTATTGTAGCATTAGCACACGACTGAGACACTTTGGTTTCAGCCGTGTACAACCTTCTGGACTGAACACCTTCGAACTTTGCATTTGATATGGCAAAGACAAATGGTCTTAGTCAAGTCTTTTAATGAAATAGTGAGTTTTGTAAATCTGTAAGGCACACGGCTGAGACAAATGGCCTGTCATGTGCAAGTTAATTTTCTACACAAAAGTCAAAATTACACCATTAAACACACTAAAACTTCACAATTCTTAATATTATCATAATTGGCACAAAAAGAGAAATTTAACACTTAAAACATGAAAAACACATAAAATGACACATAAACACCAATAAAAATATACTATAATTAAACACTAAATCGGAGTTATCAACTACCCCACACTTAGCTTTTGCTTATCCTCGAGCAAATGAACAAACCACATTCCCGCATATCCAAACTTAAAGAAAGAAATTACAAATTCAGAAAAAGCTAAATAACACTACAGGAGAAGTCACTAACCGTCATCCTAAACCGAAAATAATTCAGGTCAAATCATACTAGCTAGTCTTCCAATATATGTGTGTTAGGCCAAAACAATTTAAAGAAGCTTTTAAAAGGTACAAATTCCAATGTAATAAGACAACCAAGAAAAGAATTCATATGCCAAAGATTGCAAACGCGGTTTTGCTTTTGAAACTCAAGAGATGCCATAGGCCTCTCCTTTAGCACTGGAACCCGAAGGTCATCTTCGCATACAACTCTTAACAAGACATTATCCTTAAGACTTAATAGATTGTAATGTGGCTAAGGTATATTTGTCAAGAAAATGATTTAGATACACAATTTGGAACTGCCATTCCTACCTCAACTCACCACCTTTCTTCTAAAAAGTAGACATTTTAACTCTACATGTTTTTACTCTTCAATATTGCCAAACTTTAGGTATCCAAAATTTAGAACATTTTTCAAGGACAAAGCACAAAAAAGAAGAAAGATTCTCTCTAAATTTCTTACTAAGATTTCAGCTCAACTGATGTTTAAAGAGCTTAAGATCCTTCTCATCTATGTATAGAGTACCCCACACTTAGATAGAACTAAGATTGCTAACATTTTTTTAGAGCAATCCATATTTTTTTCAATTTATAAGTAGGGACTCCACAAGGATCGTTTTTAAAGAAGACTACATTTTGAAAATTTTCAATCTCACTTGATATTAGCAATGTATCCCTAACTCTAAAATCTCACAATTCAAGCACAACCCTTCACTTTTCTCACTAGTATTTTCCAATAAAAACTTATCTCACCTACTTTCAGAATGACCAGTTCAAAAAGGTTAAGACAAGGGCTTTGTAGGCTTAAGGGATCAAAATGCAGGTGCAAATCAACAAAAATAAACTTAACACGCATTGAACATGCTCAAATAGGCTCAAAAAGTGCTTGCAAGGGAAATAAAATGGCAAATGTAGGACAAAAGGTCTTTTGAAAGTTGGATTAATAAAAATATTTCCTAAGTCATTTCTAATCTCATTTTTTAGTCGCTTATTTGCTTCAAAGGTTGATAAGGAAGGGTCTAGCGTTCTAGAGTTCTTACTCAATTAGCTTCAAACACTGGTTTTTAGAATTTTCAAAAATTAGGCCTAAAGTACGCATTTTATTAAGAGACCTACTAGTATTGACCTAATTGAACCTAATTGAAAAGGTAAATAATTAACAGCTAACTACTCTTTAGTGATTTAACTATCCTAAATATGTTTTTCTCAATCTAAGTTCAAATTATTCACAACGAAAACAAAACTAAGGGCAAACTAAGCTACTAATGTTTAAGTATTTGATAACAACCGAGGAAAACAAACAATAAAACTAAGATGAAGCAAAAGCTATAAAATGAATAAAACTAAACAAAAGTTGTAAAATAAGGAAACACAGACTAAAGAAAATGCAATTAAAACTATAAAAGCGACCTAAATAAACACAACCTTAAAACATAGTAAATCATAACTAAAATTAGAGAAGTAAAAACATATTAATTTAACTACTAACTTAAAACAAGCAAAAGGACTAAAGCTACTGTGGTGAATAAAGTAAGTAAGTAAAAAATCTAACAATTTCAACATAAGTTCATCAATTCAAACCTCTTTCCAAAATACCTTGACCCTACACTTAAAATTTTGCTGCCCTTAGCAAAAAGACACATATCATTCACAAAAATGGGGTAAAGGAAAATCCCTAAAATGGTCACTCCTGCAAAGGTTGAGGAAAGTGGTGGTCGAAGCAAGACTGCATTAAGCCAAAGGCTACGAAAATCTCATCCATCTGCTCTATCATAGTGTCCAAGTAGCTTTTAATAGCAGTGTATTGCTGGTTCACAACCTCACTGTAGGACTCTCTGTCGAATACCACTGTATAACTTTGTTTGGTAACCTCGGGTCATCTATAACCACGGACATCTTCTTTAGCATCTTCTTATCAACAACAATTGGATTGCCTAAAGCTCTACCCAAGTTTGTATAATTGACCACCCTAGCCATTGTGGTGATAATACCTCAAAAATTAATCTTCGTTAACCTTTCCCAATAAGTCCACAGTTCATCAATCTTGGCAGCAATAAATACAGCTCCGTTGAGTCAGATGGCATTTCCATTGTATAAAGGATGAGAACCTTATTCGCATTTACATTTCCAAGACCCCTATGGTGGTTAAAAACTACCAAGGCTAGGTATCGATGTATGATTCTTAGGCGGGTGATTCCTTAAATGGTAGGCTTTGGTGTTGCTTGCATAAAAAATAGTAGGCTCCTCCTCATCACATATTCCTTTCCAAATCTCTTGCTTATTCAGTTTTTCAATCCCTTTTATAGCATGGGGGTTAAACCTTAAACAACTTGTAAACTCATTGAAGGTCATCTGGTGTGAAGTCCTGTTGAGCCAAAAACTTACATTCCCCTCGTCAATGCAACTATTTTTCTTAATGCAGATCCTCACCATGGTTTAGAAATCCCTCATCGGGTGGGGATGAACTGTCTCCCTTCTACCTATAAACTCCACCCATTTCACATTTTCAATTAAATGCTTTAATTCATCTTTCATGTTAATTTACTCCATCAAATCCATGTCAATATATGGTGTGGCCAAATACTTTTCTTGTGTGAATGTGGGCCAATCCTTCTTAAATTCAGCAGGGACCCAGCTTGGGACTTTAGATTTCCCCAATTCTTGGGGGGCTAAGGATCAAGATCTTGTCTCTGTTCTTATTCTTTTAGGTGCCACTACAAAGGTAGATAATTTTCATTAAGTTTAACTCTCATCAACATACAAAACAGCAAAACTAATCACACAAAGCAAGAAAAGGCATTCTATATATAAGGCATGTCAATTAAGGTTAAAGGAATTAAAAGCTTTTCAAATGCAGTAAAAGTGGTTAAACATGCTTTGAGCACAAACACAAAATGTTCAAGAGCAATACGATTAAGGAACAACTATATAATGCATTATAGAGAAACTATTTAATGCAAGCTAATATAAACAACCTTAAACAATCTTATTTAAGCCTAGCAATTAACAGACTAAATAACTATGCCTTATGCCTGGATGATGATCATCAATATGAATAAATTGGGGTAACAAACAAAGGAGGCAAGCTCCTAAAGAGAAGGCCATAATGCATAGATAAAAACATGGAGAAAGCAATTGTTGACATAGTATTCACTTAACTTAAACGAAATACTTAGTCTAAGAACTAAGCTATTATAGATTTTGGGCATTATCATATGCCTAAAATATCAGCTCTTCTAGCTCATTCAATTGAAAAGCCCTGCACTTCCTTGCAATATAAAGATCAAAGTTCAAAAATTTAGTGACCTAATAAGCTTTGTGTTCTACTTCGATCGGTAGGTGACAAGACTTGCCAAATACTAACCTAAAAGGGGACATCCCTATAGGTATTTTAAAGGCAGTACTATAGGCCCATAATGCCTCATTAAGTTTGAGGGACCAATCCTTCCTAGACGAATTCACCGTTTTCTCTAAAATGGCTTTGAGTTCTTGATTTGACATCTCTACCTAGCCATTGGCTTGTGCATGGTATGGGGTGGTGACCTTATGCCTAACACCAAACTTTTTCAACAATGTTTTCAATTGATGGTTGACAAAGTGCTTGCCACCATCACTAATAATATCCCTAGGTTCTTTATATCAGGTGAATATAAATTTCCTTAAAGCACTACCTTAGCATCACAAGTTCTAGTGGCAATAGCTTCTACCCATTTACTGACATAGTCTACAACCACTAATATATATTCAAACCTGTAAAACACCATAAAAGGTACTATAAAGTATATTCCCCATCCATCAAATGACTTGACCACAAGCATGTTCATTAATGGCATTTAATCCCTTCTAGATATATTGTTTATCCTTTGACATCTATCACAATATTGAATAAAGCTTTTAACATCATTAAATATAGTAGGCCAATAAAATTCAAATTGAAGAATTTTAGATACCGTCCTATTTGGTCCATGATATCCACTAACCTCTCCACTATGATATGTCTTGATGATTTCCTCTTACTCCTCTCTATGAATGCATCTTCTTAGAACTTGATCAGCACACAATTTGAAAAGGTAGGGGTCCTCCCACACGTAATGTCTCGCATTGGCCCTCATATTTTTCCTTTTTTGCCATGTATAGTCCTTCGGCATGAAACCACCTACAAGATAATTGGCTAAATCAGCAAACCATAGGTTGGCAACCTTACAAACAAATAATGCATATATGTGTTCATTAGAAAATAAGTCTAGAATTTCCCCCTTTTTGATATGTTCATGCTCAAGCCTTGATAAGTGACCCGCGACAAAATTCTCTGCCCTTTCTTATCCTTGATTTCCAAGGCAAACTTTTGTAAGAGGAGCATCCATCTAATTAGCCTTAGTTTAGACTCCTTCTTGGCAAAAATATGCCTCATGCTATATGATTAGACTACACAATGATTTTAGCACTAAAGAGATAAGGCCTAAATTTTCAAGTGTAACAACTATGGCAAGAAGCTCCTTTTCAGTTGTGGTGTAGTTGACTTGGGCTCCTATCAAGGTGTGGCTTGCATAGTAGATTGTATAATAGACTCCTTCCTTCCTCTGTCTTAGAATGGCTCCCACTGTAAAATCACTTACATCACATGTTAATTCAAATAGAAGGCTCCAATCTGGAGAGACAATCATCGAGGCTGAAATTAATCTCTATTTCAATATGTTAAATGCCTACAAACACTTGTCAATGAAATCAAATGAAGCATCTTTCATTAATAAATTTGACAAAAGTTTAGCAATTTTTAAGAAATCTTTAATAAATCTATGATAAAAACCTGTATACCCTAAAAAACTCCTAACTCCTTTGACACTAGTTAGGGGTGGATGTTTCTCAATCACTTCTACCTTGGCTTTATTTACCTCTATCCCCTTCTCCGAAATTTTGTGCCCTAAAACAATGCATTCCCTTACCATAAAGTGACATTTTTCCCAATTCAATACGAAGTTAGTATTCTCACACCTACCTAGTACTAAATCAATATGCTTTAAACAACTCTCGAAATCCCTCCCATACATGGTGAAGTCATCCATAAACATCTCCATAAATTTCTTTATGAAGTTATGAAATATTGCCATCATACAACGCTAAAATGTAGCCGGTATATTACATAATCCGAAGGGCATTCTCCTATAAGCAAAAGTGTTATAAGGGTAGGTGAAAGTTATTTTCTCTTAATCCTCGAGAGCTATGGGGATTTACAAATATCTTGAATATCCATCTAGAAAGCAATAAAACCTATTCCCCGCTCACCTCTTTAGCATTTGGTCAATGAATGTTAAAATGAAGTGATGTTTTCTAGTTATACTATTTAGTCTTTTATAGTCGATACATATTCTCTAACCCGTAACTGTATGAGTTGGGATGAGTTTATTATGCTTGTTTTCTATCACGATCATCCCCTGTTTGGTAGGAACACACTGAACCTGACTTATCCAACTAATATTAAAGATAGGAAAGAGTATACCTGTATCAAGCAATTTTAGAACCTCTTTTTGACTACCTTTTGCATAGTCGGATTCAATCTCCTTTAGGGTTGCACAACTAGCTTGCTATCTTTTTCCATCGGGATACGATGAGTGCAGTAGTTTGGGTTTATCCCCTTAAGATCCGATGTCTCCCATCTGATGGCTCCTTTATGCTTCCTTAGCACCTCTATCAAGAGTTGTTCCTTAATACTTGTCAAAACAAAAGATATAATTATTGGTTTCTTTCCACCCTTCAGAAATACGTATTTTAAATTAGGAGGAAGGGTTTGAGTTTTGTTTTTGAATCTCTCTTTGGTAGTTCAAACCTTCATTCATTTTATTATCCTTCTACACACTCTTTCTTAAGCTCTTTCACACTTTCTTTTTCAGTTTTAGTCAAGTCCTCTTCCTTAGCCGCATACATTAAGCAATTTCTCAATGGGTCATCCAACAGGATTTTCTCTTACACTTCTTCCTTACAGTCCTCAATGGCATCCATAAAGCATATTGACTCCTTAAATTCATACGATGCGTGCTTCATTACCTTATTAACATCAAACACCATTTCCTCATTGTTGAATCTTAAAGTCACCGTTTGCCTATGTACATCTATGAGTGCTCTAGTAGTATTGAGAAATGGTCTTCCCATGATCAATGGATCTTTCTAGTCCTTATCCATGTCCATAACCACGAAGTCCACTAGGAAGATGAAATTGCCCACTTTAACTAGCAAATCCTCAATGATTCCTTTTGGATGCTTGACTGAATGATCTGCCAATTGAAGTGTCATCCTTCTCTCCTTTATGTCTTTTAGCTTTGACTTCCTACAAATAGAATATGGAATTAAATTAATGTTGGCTCCCAAATCACATAATGTATTTTTCACAAAATTCCCTCCTAATTCACAAGGTAGTGTAAAACTCCATAAATCCTCTAATTTAGCTGGAATTTTGTTAGTAAGAATAGTATTACAATTTTCAGACAACTGGATAATACCTACCCCTTCTAGTTTCTTCTTGTTTGAGCATAAATATTTCATAAACTTAGTGTATTTTGGCATGTTACTACAAAAAATTTGATTTTACCGACGAAACTTACCAATGGATAAAAATTTCATAGCTAAAAATAAGGCATTACCGACGAATTAGCTACGGAACAACAAATGCGTCGGTAAAAATAAAAAAGTTGTAGAATGGTGACATTTTTAGTGACAAAAAATAAAAATTATCGGTAAAATCGACAGGAAATAGTGTCGCCATTTTATAGCGACGGAAACATGCATCGGTAAAGATATGAAACATTTTAGTTTATGTACTGACAAATTTCTTCGGTAATATAAATGCTATTTTATTTTAAATGTTGTAGCGATAGAATAGTGACAGTATATCTGGTCCATCGGTAAATAATGTCAGCTTATAAGGCAGTAGGGACAGAATATGGATTTTTGCGACGATATTTATTGTTGGTAATCCTTCTCTAAGTATTTTATTATTACAAAATAAATATTTAAAATTTACCTTTTATTTTTTAATAAAATATCCTTTTTGTCAAAATAAATTCTAGAATAGATATTTTTTTATTTTTATTGTATATAATTTTAAGATAAATGGTTAATATATTATAGTCAATATTTCTTTGATTCGAAAGTTGATTATATAATTACTAAGATGTTTTAGTCTGTTGGGCATCCCTTGCCTTCTTTGTATACTCGTTTATGTTAATAAATTTCCTTAGCTTATAAAAAAAAAAGCAATTACTATTTGCTGCTATCCTTTTTTTTATGGTCTAATGAATGATTTGATGAGTGATGGATTGCATAGATTATGGAAGGACAGGTCAGATGCTAAAGATGATTTTAGTGATTTCTTAAATTTCTTATATTGTTTTCCCTTCATATTGACATATGTTGTTTTTAGCAATTTTTTTAAGATTACTCTCCAAATTAAGTCCATTAATCTCCAAAGGTCAGTTGATGCTTCTCTACTATGGGTTTAATTGCCGTTTGTTGTCATTTGTTGGCTACACTTGGGCTGCATATAGGTGTTTTTATTGAGCAAATATTGGACATTTGAGATAACATTGATGAAGATGCTTGTTGTGATTAAAGAATACAGAAGCCATGATTGAAGATCTTTTAATAAATAATTATCCTTTAGATCCAGTTTAATGCTCCTTTAACTTTCTCTCTTTAGCCTTGATGGAAAATTATTTTTTAACTTTCTAATCATTATCTTTGATTTCTATTATTTAGATATTTGAATGAAGTTAGTGCACTCTATGGATTGTTGTCCTAGTGCGTGAGATATTAATGGTTATATGTGCATCAACTTCAACTGAGCATGTTTATGTTAGCAATCCCACTACTAGCTCTATCCCATTCTCCCTTTTTTTCAAGAAGAAAAAATAGATCTCCACTTGTGACTTATGACTTGTGAATTGCTAGCATTTAGAATAATCATTAATATAACTAAAAAGAATTTATAGCTCTTTTTATTATATAAAACCAAAACTGTTTTCTTGAGAAAATCACTCCAAATGCCATAAATTTTTATCTCTACTTGGATAGAATACTTCATAAGCTAAATAGTATCGAAGTATAGTAATCTTATTTTTTTAGTAATACATCATTTGACAAAGTGGAATGGCACACTTTGCTAAACTATCAAGGAAAATGAAATCAATTATCAGTTGGGAAATTAGTTACAGAAATCATCAGATCTATTGCTGAGTTTTTATTTCCATGTTTGGGCACTGCATGTTATGCTCTGCAGAATATTCTTATTAATTTAATTGGTGATTGGTATTTAACTTGTGCAGGTTGATATTAGTGTTGTTTTGCTCTTATTTTGATAAGCTTACCGATGGTTCTAATTGGTATTTCTATTGAAATTTTTTAGGTTACTCTAGTCTGCAGTTTCTATTGTGAACTGCAGGTTTAGAGATGTGGGTTTCATAAGGGTCTGTAGGGTTTAATTCTTGATTTCTTTTGGTGGTTGTGTTTTTTGCATTTTGTGTAAGTTACTCTGCTACTGTTATAATTAAAATTTGCATCTATGTTGAAATGATATCTGCATACTAAAGGTATTGTTCTCAGTTCAAAAAATATACAGTTTCACTTAATGTGTCCCAAAAGTTAGCAATATGTTATAAACATCATTCGACTTATTTGGTATGAATAATTCCTGTGGATCAATGTTCCACAGTAGGTGTGCACAAGTGTTTCTTTTTGACATATGAGGGATTAAGAAAAATAAAATGTGTAGTTATTATGAAACTCTGCTTGGGAATTATTAGATGTATATTTGTTTTGGAGTTGTTTTAGTTCGGCATACTAACTGAATTTTGTCTTCCTATAGTTAATGTACAGTCCTAACATGGCAATTTTAGAAGTTACTTCCTTTAGCTAAGCTTAGTTATTTACCTTTTCTCTCTCATGTTTTATTACTATTGCTTCTTGAAATGCAGTGTGCAAAAGTTCTGCTTCTCTTTGGAACCTACTCCTCAAAGTGTGTAAGAACTTGTGTCTCTAATTATGTTATACTTAAACTGATTATAATTGATATGTATAGGAATTTTTTTTCTTAATTGATTTTGTTATAACCAAAAAAACCTTCTAGAAAACTAATTATGTTTTAAATTATCAAATTTGGTATTAATTCATTATGAGCTGCAACATTAATTGATTACAGATGATCTTCCAATAGATAGACATGTCTATTTATTTTTTATTTTTTTTGAAGAGACACTATCTGCTGGATTGCATGACAAATGTTTATATTCATTTTCATTTGTTGTTGTGTATGTTTTATAGCAAATTATTTTATTTTTAGAATGGTAATAAGTTTCATTCTACTAAAGTCTACTAACAAGAAAGTATATATTAAAAAACTACTCAATAAATACTTAAGATTGTTTTACTTTATGGGATGATTAACAACCCTATATAAATTAGCAATCTTCTATATTAGTATATAATTAATTTTTTTTATTTTTTTTACCTTTAATAATGTAATTCCTTTTAGTATATAGTAAGCTTTGGAAATAGAGGATAGTGGTACAAGTTTGAATGATAGCAACTAAGCTTTTATGCCAATTGTTAACAAGTACTACATGTTTATAATTTCAATGTTAATTATCACATGAATTAAATTGGGTCCACTAAGGGAAATTTTTTTATCGATGATAATTATGATTACTTAATGTTTCATACAATAGTGTTAATTCTAAAGTGTTTTGTATTGATAGCTAATTGTTTTGTATTACTTAAGAATTTTTTATGGCTATTTGATTTTATCAATAATGAATTTTATGTATGCTATGTCATAGGTCACCATTAAGTCTCAAATTAAGCCTACATGTGATGTTCTATAGTTGATTGTCGTCCTATTTTCAAATCTTAGACCAAAGGTCGATAAACGCATTAGTTGCATGCTTGGAACAGGTTCAGTAATTTGAAGTCTTCATTGCCTTTCAAGATATTCTAAGAGCATTTAGTGTTGAGTTTTATGTTTTGCATATAGATAGATCTTTTGTTTTTGGAATTGTGATTTACACAATACTTGTACAAATAGAATTTTAGATAATTTTTTTGTATAATAATTTCAAACATTGTGCAAATAATATACTTATATTGATATTGCTTAAACATGAATTACAATGTATATATATATATATATATATATATATATATATATATATATATATATATATATATATATTGATCTTGAATTATATATCTTCAATTTAAATTTTAGACTTTTCATATTTAATTTGGGATTTGCAAATAAGAAATGTGTAATTTTTGCAAAAAATTATGAAAAAAATTAGATTTATGTTACTGACAAATTACTGAGAAAAAATTCTATCATTGTTTATACTAAAATAAATTAATAATTTATTCAGTAAATTTACCGACAGTTTACCGATGAAATATTCCATTGGTAAACGATCAATGCGACAAAATAGCAGATAGATTTTTAATAAAACTACTAATGAAATTTTTTAACAAATCCATCGGTAGTATTATTGATGGAATTTTTCGCTAGTAAATTGGTTCTTACACACATTTTAGGGGTGGATTTATTCCATCAATAAAATAATAAAAAAACATCGGTAAGGTCGTTTTTCGTTCATAAAATGCAAAATTTCGTCAGTAAAACCCATTGGTAAAATGCACTTTTTTGTATTGTGTGAAGCAAGACTTCAACAAATGGCAAGTTTACATGCAATTTCTTGAACATATTTAAAAACTTTTTCAATTGCTCATTGTTTTTCTCTTTCCTAGCAACTAAATGCTATGGTAAATATGATGCATCAAATGGTAAACTAAATTTAATGATTGCGTTACCCTTATCCTTTAATTTTGAAACCTCATTTACATTTTTAGAGTAAGAATCACATACCTCCATTTTCAGTTCTACCACTTTAGAAGAAGATGATGGTTGGTTAGCTTGTTTAGCTCTTTGGACTTACTTACCACTCCTTAATGTGATGGCTTTAGCTTTTTTTCTTTGGGATTTCAATTAACAGTTGATGGAAATGTACCTGAGGGCCTTGTAGAGATAAAATTTGCTATTTGGCCGTCTTGTGTCCCCAAGTTCCTCATGGCTACATCTTGGTTCCTATTCCATTGCTCTTAAGCCTTCCATCTTGCTTCTTAGCTTGTCATAAATTTATTTTGGCTAGTCATAAAACTAGCAAAAATGTCCTCAAGGTTTGATTTCTTTTCTCGTGGTAGGGGTTGTCTAGGTTAGAAACCAGGAGGATGGAAATGTGGGTGGTAAGCTTGAGGTGCTTGGTATGGTGCTTGGAAATGGGTATTTGCTACGGAGGGTGGTATTGTTGATGATAGGTATGGTTTTGGTTACCTTGAGTATGTGAGGGTGTATTAGATGGGGCTCTTGGTTAGGTGTTTGAGGTAGAGGCTTGGTTACCATCTCTTCATGAGAAGTTTGGGTGATTCCTACACCCTGGATTGTAGTGGTTACTAAAAGGATCATTTCTCTTGTAATCATGCAATGCATTTACTTCTCTCATTCATTGAGTGTACGTTTCACTTGATTTTGAGTCACTACCCAAATTACCTACTACAAATGCATTCCCATCTTGGCTAAATGCTGAAACATTTTATACTCTTAGCCCATTGAGCTCCTTTTAAAAATAATTTAAACACTATGTGTAATGCAAATAAGTGTTGTAAAACAAAGTATAAACAACTTGAGATTAATAATAACTAAAAGCGTTGCTTAGAAATCAAATCCTCCCCATACTCAATGTAAGATTCATTTTAACATAAACTTATATATTTCAGATGTGGACAACCTATCTAAACCCCTAGTTTCCCATTCCGGTGCCAACTACTCTAACTACCTAATTTTCCATTCCAGAGCTAACCGAATAACTAGCTTAAGCATGGGTCCCAAGACCTAAATACGAATTAGTTTCCCATTTCGGAGCCAACCAACTCAATACTCATTCATTGTCCTCTCTATTCCTAGATTTACAACACATAAACCCTAGATCTAATAGCTCTTATTTCTAAAAATTCCATAAAAAATACAAAACATGCATGCAAAAACAAAGTATACATGGTATATCTTTTAGACAAGCATAAATCCATCAATTTGAATAAGATTAACAGCATAAATACTTGAATAACATCCATATCAAGATAAGCACAATGGAAAAGAAACATCTGTAAATATATTAAGCAAATGAGTTCATAGTCTTACATGAGTATGGGGATTCAAAGATCTCTAAACAACAAAAGGACTACTCACTATAGGTAATGTAAAAAGCAAAGAAAAGGAAAGAAGAAATGCATAAAGCCATTTTGAAGAGTAGATTTAAAGTTGAAGCTACTTCTCTCTTTTTCTCCCAGCTAAACTTGATTGAAAACTATAACTTTACTCTTTAAACTAAGCTAAATCTATGTATTTTTGTATTTTAGGTATGAACCATATTGAAAATGTAATTTTTTACAAGTAAAACTACGTATGCTAGGTATAAAACCCTAGAAATCTTAGAAACTACAAACTAAAACTACAGAGGAAAGCCTCAACTTCAAAAATAAAAAAAGATCTCTATTAAAGACAAACAGAATGTAGCTTTTATACTTGTTTATAGAGGGACGCAATAGAGAGAAATGGTCTCAGCTGAGTCCAATCGGTTAAAAAAGTATTATAACATTATCACATGACTTAGAAACTTTGGTCTCAGCCATGCACACCCTTCTGGACTGAACACCTTTGAACTTTGTATTTGACATGGTGGAGACAAATAGTCTTAGCTGAGTCTTTTAATGAAAGGATGCATTTTGTGAATCTGCAAGGCACACCGCTGAGACAAATGGTCTCTACCATGAGCAAGTCAATTTTCTACACAAAAGTCAAAATTAAACCATTAAACACACAAAAACTTCACAATTCTTAATATTATCCTAATTGGCACAGAAAGAGAAATTTAACACTTAAAACATGAAAAATACGTAAAATAAGACATAAATACTATTAAAAATATAATATATTTAAACACTAAAGCGGCATTATCACCTTGCAAAAGACTTCCTCATGTCTTTTAGTTGCCACTTTGAGGATGCGAATGACTGTGGCATGGTACATTTTGAATTTGGTTGAAAACCTTACATGATGTCTTTTACAGAATTCACACAGCATTTGGGATTCTCATTGGATGGTGTAAGCGATTTGCCTAATTTAACTCCAAGTGAGCACTAAGAACAAATTCAAGATCCCATAAACCCATCTATGTACAATTCTAGCCAGACTAAGGCTCACTCCTTGCAAGATCATACATTACAAGTTCTTCATCGGTTCTTATCAATTACTTTTTACAATAGTCTTGATGGCCCATGTGCAGTGAATGCAGGTGAGTTATTTATATTGAGATGTATGGTTGAGGGTATTCAACTAAATGCTACATATCTTTTATGGCAAAAGATAGAGGACTTGCAAAGGAAGCTAAATGTCGTCAAAATCCTCCATTTAAGATGGATTGCCATAGTTATGGAAAAAGTGGTGAAGCACTTGGATATGGGGGATTCTCTTGGTGAACCCCAATACATAGATTTTACAATGTTACAAAGTATGAAAGTGTTGTGTGACAAACTGCACCGCCATTAGATAGAAAGGGAGGAATTTTTATGTTTAATCACTGTTAGTCGCAATAGAGATAGAGATCAAGAGGCAACTGCAGCTAAGGAAGTTCCTTATCTACAAATGGAATCAAGTGAATGCTCAATTGGATGTTTAAGCAGTATAAATAGATAAATTACAAAAGCAAATAAATAAATTGCAGAAAGGCTTTGAGCACTTCACCAAACACTTTTAGAAGTGGTTTCCATCGGCACCACCTTTACCACCATAGTGATCTTTTGTTCCCGCTATCTTACTGAGGACAGCAAAGACTTTTTAAGAGGGGTAAAGCTTATTTAAGCTCAATTTTTCTTAGGAGATTCATGAAGTAAAAAATCTCAAATCTCCCCTTTTATTCATGAAAGTTTTTATTTTATGTTTTCCATTTTTGTTTATTTGGTTATCTTTTCTTGCTTTTTAGGTGTGTTGCTTTGATTGTAACTTTTATAGTAGTGACTTTGTATTATGTTTTTAGTAGTAATATTAATGTTTTTATTTTGTTAGTCTTATCATAGTTTTAAGTTGCATTCTATTTTTTATCTGTACTAATGATATAGTTTAGTTCAAGTATCATGTAGTTGAATCAAACTTGTTGAACTTTAACTTAGAATGTGTAATGATCAAAATCTCTATTTACCATGAAGGCAGACATGTTGGTTGATGGAATCCTAGCTAGTTTAGCATTCAACATGAACTATATTTGTTAGTTTTTATACTTTGAACACTAAGACCAATTTTGAAATAAAAAGAAAAACCAATGCATTAAAAGTAGTTGAGCAAGAAATTTTAGGACACTAGAACCTTTCTCATCACCCTTCGAAGCATAGAAACCACTCAAGAAATTTAGAAAGTGATCTAGGAAAATTTTTCCTGTTTAGCCATATTGAGATTGTTTACCTACCCTTTATGTATGTTTTTCCCTTGTTTAGCCCTTTTGAGCTTTATGAGGCATGCTTAATGCATGCCATATTTATTTTTCTTAGTACACTCATCTGTTTACCATATAACTTAAAAAATTCTTTATCTTCCCTTCTAAGAATTGGCTACTTTAGGATTGGATAGATTAATATTTTAGGTAGTTTAAGGAGTGTAGTGAGAAATGTTCTAGGGGTGTTTTTGTTAAGGGTTAACGTTGAAGTTAAAAGTATAATGAACATTTGAACTTGTGAATACCCATGTTATCATTGGTTGCCAATAATGCAGCTAGCAAGCTCATAAAAAAAAGAAAAAAAAAAGAAAGAGAGTTTGACATAAAGCTAGCCATCTTAACAAAAACGTTGAAGTTAAAAGTATAATGAACATTTGAACTTGTGAATACCCATGTTATCATTGGTTGCCAATAATGCAGCTAGCAAGCTCATAAAAAAAAGAAAAAAAAAAGAAAGAGAGTTTGACATAAAGCTAGCCATCTATGGCAAAGTTTTAAGTATGAGCTAGTTTTAGGGAAAAAGAATTATGATTTCTAAAATCGATTGAATTGGGAAATTGAGACGAGTTTCAGTGATCTTTTTCTCTAAAAATTGCTTTGTGTATGAGGGCTTAATTGAGTAAGTATAGTTAAGTGGTACGTTTTTTATTCAAGGGATTAAAAGTGGAAAATGTTTGTCTATTCAATCAAAGAGTGGCTATTCTTTTTGTTTATCTTTGTCTATTCTTTGTTAACAATTGGCTTAACCACATTATAACCTAATAAAGTCCTAGTGATTCTTTGTTTGCTTTTGAGTTGTTTAGCAGAGATGATCTTTGGGTTTCGATGCTAAATGAGAGTCTTATGGTGTTTTTAGAGTTTCAAGTGTGAAACCATTTGTACATCTAGGTGTACATAAATTCTAGAGCTAGACTATAAATTGCATTGGTGTTTTGATTTTGAAAAAGTTTAAAATATTTTGTTCTTGCACGCACACATAGAAACTAGTTCATATTTTCTAGATTGAATTTAACCTAGTTGGAATTTTATTAAATGCTCTTGTTAATTTTTAAGCCTGAATTTTGAAGTAAATAATTCTTGGTTAAAGTTTGATTATTTTGAGAAGTTGGTTTGTTCAATTTTGCTCGAGGATGAGCAAAGACTAAGTGTAGGGTATTTGATAGCTTTGAATTATGATATTTATTATTAGTGTTTTTTTTAGGTGTTTAAGATGTTATTTTAGTATTAATTTAGTTAATTTTATAGTTAATTTCATAAGTCTCCGATTAAGTGGTCCTAATCTCATTTTGGTGTTTATTAGGGGCTTAATTAAAGAAAAAAGAAAGTTCTTTAGAGGAAGGAGAAAATCAGCTCAACTTAGGATTTTAAAAAGAAAGCCATATTATAGTCCAGTAGCATGTTCCTCAATAGAGGAGAAATTATCCTCTATCAAGGAGGACATGAGCAGCAAGCCTACAAAGAAGCCTTCCTCGATAGAGGAGAATTGTCCCTCTACTGAGGCAAGGCAAACATAGCCAGAGGAGTAATTCACCTTGGTGGAGGATTTTTTTTCCTTTACTGAGGCAAGTCTTCCAACAATGATGAAACTCTAATTTTTTTCTAGACTAGGAAGTTAATTGGCAGCTGGTTTCTTCACTCCAAGGTATAAAAGCAAGATAAACACTATAATTAAAGAAGGGACAAATTTTCTCAAGTGTTTTCGACTTATTTTTCAAGAGTACAATTTACTTAGGGTTTGAATCTATAACTTTGAATGTTCTGTGAAGACATCAAGAGAAGCTAAAGACTTTTTGTGCATTATAATCTTTAATTTTAGTTTTTCAATTGTTTTTAAGATGAACAGTGAGTAGTTTTCTTTACTTTTGCTAAGGAAAACTTGAACCCTCATTCTTTTATTATAATGATGTAAATTTAAGCTTAATTTTCCACGCAAGTGTGTTATTTCTTAATTCTTAAGTTTATACTTATCTTAAGTTATGTTGAGTTGATGGTTGATCTAATGAATAAATGGTTAACTATCAATTTAATCTATGACTTATGATTTGCATGTTCTTAGTTTAATTTACTTGTATTGATGCATGATTGTGTTTTGAGAATTGAGGAAATAATGTGTTAGTAAAGAGTAGAATTAAGACTAAAAATGTTGAATTAGGAATGGGCTAGAGTTAGATCCCTCGAAAGAGGGTCTAATGAAAGTATAAGAACTTATAAACTGGATTTTTACGCTAAGTATTAGATTGTTCATAATTTGAGGATTTAGTACTTAGAATGATATTCTGAATAAGATATCTGAGTTTTGAATTGGTTTTTCATAATTACTTGTGTTATTTTTAATTGAGTCATTGTAATAGAAGTTGAGGTGGATAGTTCTTTTAGCAGAAGTGCCTTTTAGTTTTGAATTTTATTATCATTTTATATCTTGTTTTGCTTTAAGTTTATGATTACTTGCTTTAGTTTCATTACTCTATTTGTTTAGTCATTGCTTTTAATTTAGTTAATTATTCATTATTCTAAAACTTGAGAATTCTTTCACACATTGCTCATTATAAAAACTGAAATACACAATCCCTTGGTTACGACAATTAAGGGTTTTAATCTTATTTTCCTATATTACTTAACTGATCTAGTACACTTGCTAGAAGCCGATCATTTTCAATCCTTCAACTATTTCATCTTGAGACCCTTTTTTAGGTAAGGACTAGCATTTTGAATGAACAATCGAATCTGGTCCTATGTGTCATGCTTTCTTTTCATCTCCATTACTCTGTTCCTCTATCGAGTGAGGTATTTATGGAAAGATTCCCTAAGTTTCTACTATAATAACTCCAAATCCTTCAAAGTGATTTCTAGATGTGTGCTACAATCATACTACCTAAAGAACTCTTTCATTAACCTCTTCAATCTTCTTTGGTCTTTTTATCCAAGCTATGATATCAGTCCACAGTAGGGCCTACAAAACTGAGATTGAAGAGATCCACTTTTATCTCTTTGTGAGGGCAGTTCATTTCATAAGTAGAACATATTATTTGATATGAGCCAATGGATCAAATGTACCATTAAACCTTATCAAATCAAGCATCTTGAATTGACTAGGCAAAGCATCTTCACCATTTAAATCAATATCCTCAAGACTGACTCCCTTTTCAATTGACAACATTTGGGTTAAAGCCTTCATCTTCTTCACAATTGGATTTTCCTCCTTAGGGATAAGATTCTTAAGTACTTAAGGGACCTTTAATTCCTCCTCCTCATGAATTATAAAATCACATTTGGGACCACCTTGAGTGACATCTCTTTCCATCCCTCACATAGCCACATTCCTGACATCTACTACTAGTGAGGTGTCATGATAGATGTTGTTAGAATCTCCCCCAACAGCAGTCAATTTGACTCGAGCAATAGTCGGTGTAATAGGTTAAGCAGTTGAGATCGAGGCCAAACTAGCCATGAGACTAGCAAACATTAACATTATCTTTCTCTTAAGATTATCCATCCTCTTATCAGCATTTTGGGAACCAAAGGAACTAACAGGGGGAGTGAGATCAGACATGATTTCCCTTTCTGATTGTTTTGAATACCCTTCTAAAAAACCTTTTAAAACACTATCTATACCCAATTCAAATCCCAGTTCTAAACTCTGCCTTGATACCAATTCTTCTATCTACTCATAAAACCATAAATGATCGTCTAAACCCCAAAACTGCTTAGCAAATGATGGCTCTATTATGGCTATTAGAAATAATGTATGAGTAGATGTAAATACATGATCGTGAGATACAGCATTGACAACCACACACAAGAATCCTCTCTACCTTATTTCTCCTACACATGTGGGTCAAGAGGTCCTCTTCCTAGGTAGGCTTAATTCATAGTTCAACAGAGGACCCTGATGAACACATATGGTGCATGGCAAAAATCCGACAGCATAACACCTCTCAAGAAAAGCACACAAAAATGTTTTTGATCAATGCATATTCGAGCGACTCGAACAAATCAAAATGGGCCTACCGAGGCATGGCAGTCGTTGATAAATAGACATTCAGACTTGTTTAGGCATGCTTAATATACAAAGATCCACATCACAAGTAATGTAAGATTATTACAGACATCCTAGTGGAGATTTCTATGTCATTACATAGGCTTTTAGTCTAGGTACTCGATTACAAAGCTACCCACAATATGGTCCCTGCCAACGGATCTAGCTCATCACAAGCATGAAGACCGATCAGGTCACCATTTTATATACCAAAAGGTACTAGACTTGGGCTAGTGATTATTCATAACACTATACTCAGTTGAGTGAACGATAAGGAAGTGCTTCAAAAATGTACCGAGGTTAGAAAATTAGGACGCCTAACTTATTATAAGGCTCTAGCATGATTCTAATTCAATTTGGAAAAGAGATAAAATTTCTTAATTCAAAAGCCTTTGTTATGTTATATAAATCAAAAGTAGTTTTGAAGCGAAGTCTTGAATTAATCCCCAGTGGAGTCGCCACTATGATGTGCCCTCTTCTTGATACTACCCAGTCTCACCCCTAAAACCAAGGGATCATTGAGCACAAGGGAGGAAACCTCTGGCCTTAACAATTCAATCCCACTTTTAGGATCCGACTAGGCTGAGGCTCCTTACTCGAACTAACCGATCGCTTCGCGATAGGACAAGGAACTCAACTCGACTTGCCAAATCTTATGCCTCAAGAGGTATGAGACAGCACGTCTAGGTGTTCCTATCTCATTGCTAGTAATTGATAGTCAGGAGGCATCTTGTTGGGTATTATAAGGCTAATTGTAAGGAGTCACCACCCAATAGAACATTGGATAAAAGGGTGTTCTGACCTCATAAGGCCAAAAACCCATAGATGGTTTGAAACTCTGCTCTTATTTTTACCTTTGATAAACATGACATAATGGCTTTCAGATTAATCATGTTATCTCTTTTTTTAAATGCAAGATTAGAGCAAATATAAGAATTAAAGGTGCATCACAATCACATAAGAAGCGGTAAATCATGGCATAGAAATAAAGTAGAAAAGATATCTACAAATCAGGCAGTTTATTGTAACATTTTTATGAGGACTTTAGTCCTCGTATGTGGGTTATAAAGAAGTATTTCATTGTGAGAGTTTAAAGATAGGGACTTGCCAATCTAATTTTTATTTAGGAAATGTCCCATGTTATTTAATTATATACAAAAACTATTTACATTATTAAAAGTTAATTTTCAAATGTACATTTCTTGGGCAAAAAAGGAGATGTTAGTCCGATTATATTAATGAAACACCCCCAATTTTATACTACAAATACTTTTGCGACATTTTTCCATTTACAGTGAAAAAACTTTTTTATAATAATGAGATAGGGCTATAGACTACCCTGTAGCACTCGCTTAGCTGTACTCACAAGAGGGTTATCCACAATAATAGCAATAAAAATAAGAACGGTAATGATAATAATAACAATAGTAATAAAAAAGACACAAAAGAGAAAAGGCAAAGTGAAATAAATAAAATAAGGTGAATAATAAATAATAAATAAAAGACAAGAATCTAGCATGTATTTCAAAAATTCAGAGGAGTGCATTATGAGACATACGATCGACTTTTTTATTTGAAAAAATGAGAAAACATATGTTGGGTCATACATTGTACGATGCATAGTGTGTGCCTCAGGTGATGCATTGTCGTATTGGCCTGGCGGAGGCTAGTTTTCTTTTTATTTTTTAAATAAAGACCTTATCGATAAAAGATCCAAAAAAGAGCAAAAAAGGGAATATTAAATATGAGAAAATGACTTTCAAACCAGATCTCTTCGAGAAAACACAACCAAAATAATACTATAAAGGGATTTTACAAGAATAGCCCAATGATTTCTACCACACAACAGTATACCCTTTAAAGGATTTCATAACCTAAATCTAGATAAAAATGAATATACAGTGAACGTGAAGTAAATAACATTGATGACTAAAACTTATAACATCCAAAATAACAAAATGTATAAGTTTCATATGGTCAAGAAACTGAATCGAGAAGATAAAAGCTTTTTATATTATCTTCAGTATACTTACTCGATTAGATTGTCGGATGTCGAATTCGTGGATCCTTCTTATGTTGAAATAGTCAAAGCAATTGGAAAAAATAAAGAACTAAGTGCCAAAAATAACCTTTTGAACTTAGAAAACTTTTAGAAACCTTATGATAATGAGAATACTTCCAAAATCAAATTTTCCAACCTCTTTCAAAGTGATTAGCCAATTCTTTATATAAGGAAGATTGCACGGGCATGCACAGATGTGCAATCCCATAAGTCAACTCACTTGCCAACTCACATCTAAAATATTCACCAACTTTACGGTTACACAGGTGTACACTTAGAGTTGAACAAGCATGCAACTCAAGTGCTTTAGGCCACTTGCTTAAAAAGGTAAGATTCTTATAATGCATGGCCTTACAGTCCTTGTGCAAGGACGTGCAAAACCCAAAAATAGAGAAAAGCTAGCAATTTGGCCAAACAATTATGATATTCTCTTAATGTAAGGGTGTGCACAGGATATTTCTCATTGTTTGACCCTTTGCTCCACTCGAACCACCAAATCAAGCATGAAAACACTTTAAAATATTTTTTGAAAAAAGGGTTTCAACACAAAAGGGCCTCATTGTCTTCGATCCACTATCTTTTAAGGAAATGTTTTCCTCATTAGGGTAACCCTGACAAAAGCCTCCTCAAGACCCAGTGTCTACACAACAGATTTAGGCTAATAAGCTACCTTTTGGATTATGGGGCAATTACTACTTAGAACTTTAACGGGAAGCCCACTCTATTTTCTTTGGTTTATAGGACAGAAACTGTGTTACCTGTAGAGAACGAGCATTAATTTATATGGGTAGTTTTGGAGGTTGAGTTGCCAAAATAAGAGTGGGCAAGATAGAGGTTGCTCTAGCTTAACCTATTAGGTAGAGACAATATGCAAGCTTACTATCACAACCAGATCTATCAACATAGGCTAGCTCGCTCATTTGGGAAGGAGGTTAGGAATCATCTTTTAAATGAGGGGGATCTATTGTTCAAATAGATGAGGCCTAAAATTCTAGACATTTGGGGCAAGTTTAAACCTACTTGGGAAGGACTTTTTGTGTTATAAAGTTATTATCTAAAGAAGTTGTGATTCTGAATGATAGAGATGATAATGAGTTTACAGAGTCCAGTCAATATTGACAGATTAAAGAGGTTCCATGGCTAGACACAAAGAGAAAAAAAGAGAATAAAAGCCCCGCGGGTCGAAAATAAAAAAATGGCAACCTTGCAAAAATTAGGCACCCGTCAGGTTAAAAAACTAAAAAAGGGCATCTTGGGCAAAAATTAAGGGCTAAGAGAAAATATTCAATTAAGAAAAACCCAATAGTACAAATTAATGACAAGATTTTTGGTGCTTTAAGATTTCATTTCAAGATTAGATAGCTTCTATTTTTAATTAATGTTAAATAATGATCATGCATAATGAAATCAAACAAAAAAGTCACATGTGCATCCAAAAGATTATTAATGTATTCAAAAGAAGTTTCCTTTATCATATGTTCAAACTTTAAAGTTCTAATGAAAACAAAAACATAGTCTTTAATCGTATCTAATCTAATATCTATACTCTACTGCTCTCTCCCTCCAAATGTCTAAGCTGATGTGTTCTATTATCAACCGCTGGACTGGTCACCTACTGTATATATTAAATGAAAGTTGTGAATTCACAGGCATTGATCTCAAGTATGAGAATCTTCATAGGAAATCAAGCCTAGATCTACTGATGGTAGCCTAATATAAAGGTAGTAGAGATCATGCCACCATAAAAATCTAAAGGGCACTTAACAATGTCTTGTCACTCTCCGTACGTAGACGAGCACAATAAGCAACAATACAAAAGGTGGCTTAGTGTAGCTCACACAAAGGATGCATCTGAAGGGTCCATCCCAAGTCATAAAAGTAATGGACACCAAGGACACTTGAAGCTAATGTCACCATCCACCACAGTAAGCATCCAGATTCCCCCCTCATAAGGCGAATGAAAATCAAATAACTTCTGCCTAAAGATATAATGCCCTAGAGGATAAGTGCCTATAACTTGGGGTGAAGGCTCTGTCAGCAACCTCAACTTCTCCTATAGCCAAACTTGAAAACAAAAAGAAAAAAATAAGCCATTGGGGTAAGTTGGGTTCATCTCAGGCAAAAATAAGGCACGAAAATATGTGAAAATCCAAAAGGACACATTTTCCAATAAGAAAAGCTATTGTGACAACCCATAAGAGGCATACTACCTTTAAAATAATGACGTACCTAGAGTAATAAGGGGCTACTAGTAAGGTGAGCAATGGAATTAGCATGTATAACATATAGAGCAAAAATCGTCTTTGCTGAAATTAAGGGAAACAAAGTATATCCTTCACGCATACCATCCACGATACTGAACCAACCCATAATCTCCTATCAGGACATTTGAGGATGCTATCAAACACGGGGAAAAACAATATAGTTGAATGGCATCGATTTTAAATATGGGTACAATCAGAGTGGTCATCTAGAGCATTAATAAACCCCTCCAATGAAAAGGCTTTTCCCCGGGGAACTAGGCTAGTTGCCATAGAAGGAAGAAGGCCTAAAGCTCATATCAGCTTCCCTCAGGTAGTTAGGGACAACATTGAGATAAAAAGGGCAAAGTGCCTGGTGTAAATCTAGCATCGATGATCCTAAAAAATTCTTCTTCTAGGGGGTATAATTCCTAATGAGTGAACCTAAAGACCTGGAACCTCAAATCCTAGGATTGAATGGCAGAGAGAAAATTAGGGCCATATCTATCTTCACCCTTCTTAAGAATTTCAGGCTAGAGTAATGGGGTCAAAAATAGGGTTCTCCTAAGTTTTTAGGTCATCTAATAATTTATGCAATTTTGTCATGGCCAGGTCAATATGGTGAAAATATTCAAGTAGTCTAGGTGCTAGAAATACAAAAAATAATAAAAATGACTGCAAATGGAAATGAAGAAAAAGAAAAAGAAGAAGAGAGAGAAGTATATGGAGGAGAGGTTGCTTGGAATAAGAAAGGTCAAGGTATAAAAACCAAGGAGAATCAAGTTATTTATAGGAAAAGGCTTGAAAGACGGTCTTCCCTCAAGGAGTGACTCATAGCATGGCCTTCTGTCACCTCTGGACTGCCCTGATGAGTCTTTTTACATGCCTCATGTATTGCATGTACATTTTTGTATACATTTTTGTCTTTATTTTTTTAAGAAACGTGAAAATTTTACAGACATTATCAAAATCTTCAGAGAATTGATTCAAAGAACATTTGATTCAGGGAGTATTTTGTTTAACGAATATTCCATAAAAAATATAATAATAAAATATAAAATAACAGATATATAGTAATGATATATTATTATGTAAATTTGACTAGTGGGTGTAAATATGTGTAAATTGTTGTGAAATAAAAAAATAAAAGAATAAAATAAGTAAAAATGGAAATTAAATATGAAAGAAATAAAAAAGAAAATTAAAAATAAAAAATAGGGAAAAAAAGTGATAAATGAGACATAAATGGAGCTCGTTGCTAGCTCACAACAGACGTCATGCCCGTCTGTCACTCGAAAATTTGAAATCTCCAGCCTTTTCTTCTTCCTCCTCTATTCTTCTCCTCATAATCATCATTAACAACAATTTCTAAATCTCTTCTCTTAATTTTTTTTGCTATAACTCCCTCATTTCTTGCCCCATTTTTAAACTATTTTTGTCTATATTCTTCTCAATTCGGTGAGCACCTCGAGGTTGTGTCTGTTTTTGAGCTTCATTATGTCTTTTACATACCCATT